>PVLC010003509.1:0-96296 GCA_004027655.1 Graphiurus murinus | reverse complement strand
AGGGAGGGAGGGAGGGAGGGAGAAAAGGAGGGAGGGAGGGAAGGAGGGAAAAGAAAAGAAAATGAGAAAGAACAAGAGAATGTAAAGGCAAGGAGGGAAAGAATACCCATCAGTGTCCATCAAAAGTGGTTAAAAAGCTAGATGTTGTGATACACACCTGTAATCGTAGTACTTGAAAGGCTAAGACAGGAGGATCACAGGTTTGAGACCACCCTCAGCAACTATCAGCAACCTACTGAGACCCTGTTTCAAAAGAAAAAAGAATGCCCCTGAATTCAATCCCAATACCACAAAAAGTGGTTTAAAATTATAATGCATTCATACTGTGGAATACTACAGAAATCATGATGGTTTGGATTTAGAATACCCCCCCCCACCTCATTGTGGCAAATGAGGCAGCCGAACTTAGTGGCTGGGGAGGGGAGCCTGGAGGTGTTTCCTTGGGGACTGTCTTGCTCCCTCCCCTTGCTCTCTCTGCTCCTCACCATCATGCCCTGAGGACCTATAGCCCTGACTCCTGCTTAGCAGTGTTGTCAATGGACTATGTGTATAGACTGAACTCTCCAAACCCGTAAGCAAATACATCTTTCTTCCTCTAAGTTTTGTGTGTGTCGAGTGTTGGATCACAGCAGTAAGAAGGTCAGCTGAAACAGAGACTTTTTAAAAATCAAGGCCAAACACAGAATAATCTGCAAAAATATTTCATTAAAACATGTGCCGCGCAGCACAGTGCAAATAGTATGATCTCATTTGTGCTTAAAAGTTTTTTTATCGTTTCTACATACATATACATGTACATGTGTAGGCAAAATTCTAAAAGAATATACATCGCACTGTTAACTTTAACTGTGGTGTCCCTCTGGAAGAAAGTAGAAAGGAAGGAGGTACCTTGGGAACCAGGGAACTCTTATTATTTGTTTGTTTGTTTGTTTGTTTGTTTGTTTGTGGTATTGGGAATTGAACCCAGAGGCATTCTACCTTCAAGCTACACCCTCAGCCCGATTTTTTATTTTTTATTTGGAAACAGGGTCTCACTAGGTTGATGAGAGTCTCATTACTTGCTGAGACTGTCCTTGAACCTGTGATCCTCCTATCTCAGCCTCCCAAGCACTAGAATTACAAGCATGGGTCACCTCGCCCAGCTGCCCATTTATTTATTTATTAAGGTGTTTGTTTTTTTAACTTTTACAAAATTATTTTCTTGTATTCCTATATTTTTGGATACAGTAAAATAAGGCAGTGGGGAGGTCATTATATATGTGTTTTCTCTGGGACTAAGCTGCTAGGAATTGTCTAAATTTCAGAAATAGTTCCCTGAAATAGAAAGGCAACAACCAACTTTAGAAGCATCAGGAAGTTTCTCCAAAGTTTGTCCTCAGCTTTTCTGACATATGAGCTGGTTCCTGCTTGATCTATCCTCCAAGTACACACAGAAGCCAAATCCAGGGGAGACCTCTTCAGACTCTTGTACAAGATGTGTCCCCACTTCTTCCCAACCTTTACAGCTCCAACTCCCCTCCCAGGCCACCAGAGCCAGAGCCAGTCTCTGTCACTGACCAAGTTTCCCTGCCCCTGGAACCCTCCAGTCAGAAGAACTGTGCAGGAATGTCTAAGCTGCTGACATTTCAAGAGAAGAAACTTTACAAAGCGAGTCTCGGGCAGATCAAAGAGATCTCCCAGAATTCCTGGTTACTTTCCATAACCCCATGCAAGAGGTGAGAGTCTTTAAACCCCCTCCCACCACACACACACACACACACACACACACACACACACACACACACACACACACCTGCCAAAAAAAAAAAATGTTGAAAGATGTTAGACCCAGAGAGTCTTGCATTCGGCAAAGCACATGAGCATCTGCTTCTGTGCCACTTATTATCAAAGGTCTTTCATTTATGGTGCTTACTCCTTTCAGGCCACGCTGTAGTCCCAAAGGCAGGCACTATTGCTTAACAACATCTCACCAGTGAGAAAACCAGGCTCCAAAAGATGATGCCACTCAAGGTCAGTTCAGTTCCATAAACATATATTAACCAGGTGCTCCAGGCATGAGCCAAGGTGTTTGGGATCCATAGAACACATATGTGGTCCCCACACTTGAGACTCTCAACAATGAAGAAATTCTGGGACACAGATTATATACTCTACAGAGAGGCCAATGTCAGACAATGAAAACCAGTTTGAGAGCTTGACTTAGAAGTATAAACTTTACCACGTGTGCTATGTGGAGGCCAGAGATGGAGATAAGTAAGCACTAGGTGCCATGGAAATGCAGGTGACCCAGCCTAGAGGTCAGTGAACCATTCCCAAAAGCAGCAAGCCAAGGTCTGAACCTGGGTCTGTGCTGTTGAGCCACATGTCCTTCCCACTATGCCACACTGCAAAACCTATTCCTCAACAGGGAAGAAAGTTCACAGTACAGATATGCTCAACATAGAGAAGTCAGGAAGACAGACAGGTTATAATGAAAACCAACTTGAAGCAGTTTAACTCAAAATGTGGCCCACGATGACCTGTGACTGGGAAATGCCTTCCAGGAAACCCACTTTCCCCTTTAGTCTTGACTTTGGTGAGCACAGCCCTTTCTCACGGTACCTCAAGTGCATTCTCATGTTCTAGGAGCTGACTCTATTCTCTATGTGGACTTCAGAGCCCCAAATTCCACAGTGTTCTCTTTCCTTTCCAGACCCACTTACAGACATCTCCCTATGCTCCTCTGTCTTGTCTACTTGCAACTTTCCAGCTGATCTTAATGGCCACTTCTTGCAACCTCAATCCGTTTATCAAGTAGTCTGATCTAATTTCTGCACTCTTCATCCCTGCCTCTGGGACTGCTCCCAGAATCCGCACAAGTAGCAGCCCTGCCCACATCCTGGCCTCCTCTTCTGGTATTGGCTGGGCTTGTCATATAATTCTCCCTTAGTGCACACATTAGCCCAGCCAAGGGGCCTCAACAGACCCCCCCCCCCCACTTGCCACTGATATCTGTCAGTTAACTCATCACTCGTTACCTTTGCTACCAAAAAAAATTCTGGTTTCTCATATGTTAGAGTAGACCCACCTCTCCTCCCACACCAGCTAAGCCCACAGCCCATGTGGTATGCACTCTGGTATCAAAAGGGGAGGAAGTTCTGGGGACCTGGACTACTATAGGGACTGAGAAGATACCCTTCTGTCTTCCCTTTTCCTCTGCACACTCCTCAGCACACAGAGCACGCGCCTGCCACAGACATGGCTGCTTAGAGAGGGGCATTATCCTCTGACACAATGGAAGCCAAAGCTTTCCCCCCTAAATGCAGATGCCGGGGACACAGGTCTTGGCCACCTGCCCAGGAAGCTCCCTATCCTCTCCAGGCCCTGCCAGCCCACCAACCGGGGCCTCCAGGAAACAAGCGCCTGACAAACTGACAGTGGCCACAGGCCACCCCGCATCCCCCTCCCCAGCTCAGAAAACCCCATTTGATGCAGACAGGGCCTTTTAACAAACAATTAGCTTGAATTTTTCATTAGCTTCTGCTTCCTCTGCAGTTCCTGCCTCAATCTTTCGCATCTCCAAGCTATGTATAGCTGGGGAGGCCCCAGCTGGTCACAGAGGAGAGCCCAGCGGATGTTTGGGTTAAGGCTCCCATGAACCCACCTCTGGAGCAGACCCCTCAGGAAGCCAGTTGTAAATTAAACCCATTACCTCCACCCAGGCCGTGTGTGGCCTGCTTCAGTCAGGCATTGCTGACTGCACCAGCAAAGCCTATCCTGCCTCTGGAATCTTTACTTTTGCACACTGGTAAGGATGACCATGATAAGGATGTGAAGATGATGAAGGTGATGACAACGAGGTGGAGTCTTATGCTGGGATGTGGCATCTCTTGCAAGCTGTGATGCACGCTCTCACCTTGCCTCCTAACATCCCTGGGAGGGCACCATGATGGCCAGTATCAACCTCCGGTTTACAGAAGAGGAGGCTGAGCTTCGGGGGTAAGGTGACTCCATTCCAAGGACACAAAGCAAGTGAGTGGCTAAGGCAGGACTGAGGGTGTCTTTCAATCACATCCAAGCTGAAATTTCAGAATAAGAACATTACTTAGCTCCTCTTTCCTCACTGGGTCTAGATCTGGGAGTCATTGTCCAGATGAGTGGATAAATAGATATTCAAGTATTGCTACTCTCACCAGTTTTTTGGAAATGGTCGAGAAGTGAGGAGAGAGGGAAGAGAAGCAAGAACCTCTCTTGATTCTAAATATATATGCAGAAAGGGAGAGAGGAGCCCCTGAACACACTGGCCTTGGGAGAGGTGGTTTCTGGCCTCTGATTCTTGCCTCCACCACCACTGCCAATGTCTGCCCAGTGTTAGAAAGATAGGACTCTCACAGGTGGACTGCCTGTCTGTTTAGGGCCAACAGGAAGGCAGAGTGTCCTGGTAGGGGAAAAAAATAGCTACCTCTCAAGCCCTGTTCTCCAATCCTGAAAAGAAAGCCACCTACCCACAGCCCACCTATCAGATCTGCCTCTGGGCCCAGGGTGGAAACAGAAAAAGAGTTGGTCAGTTTTAGATTGATCTGGTTGCTTCTGGGCATCTAATGGATGCTCAATCAATGATCGTTGATAAATGAATGAATGAATGAATGTCAAGAGGAAGCCACAGTATGCTCTCCCCCCCACCAACACACACCCTCCTCCTCCATGAGCCACGACCTTACTCTCAGGATAAGCACCCTGCTCTCTTGCTGTTCTCTCTCCTCTGTCTCCTGGGCACAATTCCAAGTGACTTTGAACTTGCCCCAAGCACTTACTCAAGTTAAATCTTTTCCTATCTGCCCCAGGACTTCCATGCAGCTATAGATACTGGTGATAATTTGCTCAGCACATGTGCCTGTGTAGTTCATCAGCTCATAAAACCAACACCGTTGCAAACAACCCTCAACCTGTGAGGTAGAGAAGCCAATGAATAAATGCTCCTTCAGAATGAGGCTCAGATGGACCATCGTGAGGTGCTTACTATGTTCTCCCCACACGATCTTGATGGGATCCAGGCCCAATTCCTTACAGCAGTGTCTCCCATAACACACCATTATATTGAAGGTCCCTTCTTCTCTCACTTTCCCCAGGCCCTCTCAGATATGCTACCTAACTTCAGACCCTCCAAGGATTCTCAGGATCCTTTCCAATCTGCTCTTTCCTTCGTTCCTCTCTACAGAATAGTCTCAGTTTCCATCTGCTTGAGGGAACTTCCACAGCCTGCAATCCACAGAGGGCATAATAGAGAGACTTGTATGCCAGGAGAACCTACTCTGCACTGTGGCTGTGGACTAGACTATGCATTTTGCAAGCCTTATGTCCTACCCTCTTGACTACACTCTGAAATAGTTATTACTATTCTCATTTTATAGAAGCATATATCAAAGTTGGAGAGATTCACAATAACAGACAAGCAATTGGCTGAGCTGGAAATTGGACCCCGATCTGTCCAGTGCCTCACTTGGTGTTATGGCAGAGGGTAAGCCTGGCTCCAGAGCAGCAGAAAGACCCTTAGAACATACACATAATCCTGAGACCAGTACTCCAAGCACCTCCTAGAACAGGTGCAATTAGAACACTGGAAGGCGGGAAAGAGCTTAGGGGTGCGGGAATAGTGAGATCATGACAGCATGGGGAGCAGGCTGAGAGGCTGGCAGGCTCAGGAACCAAGTCTTGCAGGACCCTGGATGCAAGCATAAGGAAAGGAGATCTGGTCTCCAGGGTAACCCGGAGCTTGTGGGGGCTCTGAAGCACATGAATGACAGGATTGGGTTTCTGTTTTAGAACAACTCCTTGGATGGTGTGTGGTCACAAAGTGGCTGGACCACTTGTCTGGGAAGATGATCAAGGGCTGAACCAGGGCAGGTGAGGTGGAGAAGGGTGAAGAGGAGATTTACCCAAGAGATGTAAGAGGTGAGGAAGAAGAGGACCTCTGCCACCTCTCCTGGGGACAGCTAGTCCAAGGAGCCATTCTGCAGAGGGCGTGGCCCAGCACCAAATCCCCACCAGATCCTGCAGGGCTGGGCTGGTCAGTACCTCTGGACAAGCTTCCCAAGCTGGGGGCTGAGATCCTCTCTTGGGGCCAGCTGGAGACCTGGTGAGGATTTCTGGGAAAGTGAAAGAATTCCCCAGGCCCTATCCTAGGAGTTTCAGCTGGGCCATCTCTGCCCCCTGAAACCCAGGAAATATTTACAGCCAGCCAAGCAGGGGAAGTGAGGGGGAGCTGGGGCATGAATTATTGACAGCTTCGCTTTCATCCTGGCCCAGGCTGCTGGGCCGAGCAAAGGCCCAGGGGAGCCCCAAGGCAATCTGTGGGCATTAAGCAGAGCTCTTGAGGAAGCCAAGGGCAGAGGCTCCTGGCTATCGGAGGACCGGAGGTGGTCTGAGCAGTTCACCCCTGTCCTGGTCTTTTGGGGAACCCAGTGTTGGTGTCAGGATATACACAGAGACAACTGAGGAGCCCAGCAGCCCCAGAGCTCTGTTCTCCAAGCTGATCTGCCCCTTCTCCCTGCCTCACTGCCTCACAGAAACCAGGAATTGGACCTTCCAGGGCTTCACCAAATTCCTGCAAGCTGCTGGGATGCCTGTCATTGCAGAGGTCAGCTACCCTCTCTGAGGTGATCTCAGGATGTTGTCTCCAGTCCTGCAAGGCACCAAATCCAGCACCTGGCCTCTGGATCAGCCCTGAAGGTCAGGCCTCTCTTTGTTCTCACTCTGCCTCTTGGGCTGCCGCAGGGGATGCTAGACCTTCTGCACAAACCTCCATGAACACCCCCAGGAAAAGGTCTCTGGGACCACTGCTCTCTCCTCACAGGCTGGCCCCACTCCCGCCTACAAGGGAAGAGCTAGGTGGAGGCTGTGCTGCAAGAGGAGCAAGCACTGGAGGAGGAGTCGAAAGACTTAGGCCAGAATCACAGCACTATTTGCTAGCCTTCACCCTGACCCTTGGTTTTCCTTTCTGGGAAATGCATATGAGGACAGTACTTCTCCAGCCCCATACCATGGGACCACAGGGCATCTCCAGGAGAGCACGTGAGAATGAACTCTACAGGCAAAGCTATTATTCTTGCACACCCAGTTCTCCCCCAGCTCCAGCTGTATCCAGTACCTCAACTTTCTCAGAAACCAGCAACCCAACAGCCAAGGTGGCAGGCCACCCAGACGTGTGATCGTGTGATCCAGCCCCAAGACCAGAGGCTTTTTATATTTTTACTTTTGTCCTTCCAGGACATGTGGTACTCAGAGACAAATCCTCCCTCCCTCCCTCCCTCCCTGCCTCCCTGCCTGCTGTACTTGACAGCCCAGTCCCGAGGTGAGGGAAGGAACCAAGATGGGCAATGGGGGCGGGGTGGATCTGGAGCCCGACCCACACAGCATCTGGGTGGCTGCCCTCCTTCCTTGCTGCACTGGGAGCTTTGCCCAGCTGGCAGCCTGCAGATGTTCTGCTGGGATGCTCCAGAGGCAGGCCCTGAGCAGTGGGCATAGGGGAGGATCCTCCCAGAAGCCCACCTCCTCCAGCCCTGTGGTAGACCGCTCTCTGCAGGGGGGAGCCAGACCCACAGGCAGATGGTGTTGCTACTTCTCACTTGCTCGCCACCTCCCTCCCCAAGCTCAGGGTGCTGGGCTCTGTGAATTTTCAAAGTTAGCAACTCCAGTGTCTTCCAGAGGATGAGAGAGGGAAGAGAGAAAGGGGACAAATTGAGAGGCTTGGGTGTGTGGAGTGGTAAAGGGTAGGGGACAGACCTTGAGATCAATCATTAGTATAAAATGTTCCCTTTAGCTAAACACAGTAGTTCTCAAAGAAGCCACTACTGGCCTATGGAGTGTGATGTCTTGGCTGTGCAGGCCTGCCTTTCATTACAAGACACCTGGCCTTCCTAGCCTCAGGCCCTTTATACAATGCTACTCCTTCCTCTCTATCCCACAAAACAACATCACAATGAACATCTCCCTACCAATTTCCAGCTGTCTCCAAGCATGCGGTGCTCCCCAGCTCAGAAGCATTGGTAGAGGCTTCCAGAGCTAGGACTAAATCTCTCTTTTCTGTTTCCTAATTCCCACTGCCCGTGCTACTTGGTGCTCATCGGTGTAAGCAAGGTATGTGCAGAATTTTCCCTACCTACCAACCTGATGGACCCAGCTGTCCCCCTACCCAGGTGAGTGTTGACAAACCATCTCTACCTGACAGAAAAAAGCAAGACTAGTCTGGAACAGGAATGCCCCCAAACCTGACACAGATCTGCACTTAGCCATGCTCCCTGGAGACAGGCTCTCCATGGCCTCTTACAGGGTGATTCTCCCTCACCTTGATTCCTTTCCTTGGGGAATTTTATGCCAACCCCCTTGAGGAACAGGGAGCTGTGCCTCTGGCTCCAGGTCCCCAGGCTTTCTCCAGCAAAGCCCACTCACCAACAGCCGATCTCCCGCTGACTCAGCTCCCTGCAGAACCTCAATTCTGCCTACCAGTATCGTGACCTCAAGGATGTATCAGAATGAGTAATGGCCCCCAGCACCTTCTCTGTGACACAGTCCCTGTGGCTGGGGGTTGGGGGAGCAGTACTTCCCCAACCTCGCCAAGGAAAGACCAAAGAGTTTGGAGGAGCTTTGCTCAGGTGTCTCCTCCCCAGTTCACACACAGTTGGTTTGGCCCTGGTGAAATGCTAAGGCCGTCTTCTGCCCCTGCAAACCCCGGCCTTCTTCCACATGGGGTAACATCCATTAATCAATCCATCTCTCCACCCATCTATTCATCTACCCATTTGACTGCCCAACCAACAATCCATCTGCCCACATAGTAATTCATTTGCTTGGTATTCAGGATTTATTGTGCAGTGATGATACCACACCTGGCCATTGTCAGTGAATCTTGTCCTCTAGCCCTTAAATAGGCTGTTTCAAACTGCGTCCCCAGAAACCTAGATCTTTCACTCATTCCACACACATTTATTAAGCACTATGTGTCAGGCACTGTACTAGATGCTGTGGGTACAAAGACAAAGGATGTGATACCTGCTTGCCAAGAGCTTTCAGATCACTGAGGACAAGTAAGCAAGGGAGCAAAGTGGGGTTCATTTTAGGATAGGGATCGGCACCATGAGCCAAAAAATGAAGTAACAGCAATAGCTAGCACTTACAGAGAGCTTACTGTGTGTCTGGCACTGTTCTGAGCAATATGCGTATTGAGTCATTTCATCAGAAGAGGTGCACCAGTTGCAGGGGGAGGGGAGAGTTCATAATTGAACTGGATCCAGAAGGACAAGAAGGAGCAGGTCAGAAGCAAGGGGAATTCCATACAGAAGGAATGGTCTGTGCAAAGGTAATCCCATAGGGTTTACAGCTCCCTGTTGGGATCATCCAAGCTCAAGATAAGAGGCTGAGGATGGGGGCAGAGGTCATATTCGTAACATCCCCAAATATTCATTTGTCCCTGTGCAAGACAGACAGACCCCCAACCTCAAGGAGCTTATAGTTTAGTCTTGGTGACAGAGTTAGCGCACATCAAATTGCTTGAAGGTGCTTTGGAAATGCCTCTTCACCTTGACTGGGAATTATTGTATTAAATGATCTCACAACTCACTGCTACCTATAATGTTCTATAAAAAGGCACGAGAGAAAAGTCCACCCTAGAAGAACCCAAAAAGCTTGCATTAGTCTTGGAGCTTAATCCAGGCATCAGTTACTGCTAGGGGCCCTTCCAGGATGTGGGTACAATGCCCAGATCTCCCTTCAGCATGGAGGTACTTGTTTCCACGGTAGCTGGGAGCGATGACTGCTGACAGTTCACAACTGTGTCCCTCTCCGACTTTCCTGCACATCCAATAGCTGATCACCTGGGGGACAGCCTCAAACAGGGACCTCTCAGAATGGTCACCTGGTTCCAGGGCTCCCTATGGAATTGGCTGAGACCTCTGTAGCAACTATAGCCCGGAAGCACCTCCCCAACTACCCTATCCCCCAGAAGTGAGGGTGCTAAGTGCCCTCCTCAATAAACTTCCTCCATGCAAATCGGTGTCTCAGCCATTTCCCTGGGTGACCAACCTATGGTGCTGGGCCTATGATGGTGCTGCCTGGAGGAGCCTGGCCACTCGTCTATTCCCATCTTAACTCCAGCTCTAACCTGAAAGCACCACTGAGAAGACCTCCTCATCATTCCTCCTCCAGGAAGCCTTCTTAGACCACCTTTTCCTAAATTTGAAAAATTCAAAATCTTCTACTTGATCTTCTAGCTGTTATTAATTTAGAAACTTTTCATGTGTTTATAGATTTATATTTAAACCATGCTTGTGGGTTTCTTTGAAGTCTGTATTTGTATATTTCTCTGCCCTCAGGAATGTGTGTTCTGCTTCTTTAATAAACTGGGTAGGGACAGAGATCCCCCAAGGACAAAGTCTTCCTTCATCTGCCTCCCCCACCCCTCTGCTTGGCAACCACTTGGTTGCCTATGAAGTGACCAATGCAGAGAATCAGATGACAGCTCAATAACTCAACAGAAACTCTAGGAACCCGCTTTTAGCCCTTTATGCCTATCAAAGACCTGCATGCACAGTGCCTCTGGAGCCTGAGGAGCAAGTAGGAGAGCTCTCATTACCTCCGTGTTATAAAGGAAGATCCTGAGGTCAAAGAGCTGATGTGACTTGCCCAAGGACAACCAGCCAGCAAATGGTGGAGCCAGAACCCAGGCTTCTCTATTCCCAGTCCATGGCTCCTCTTGCCACACCCTACAGGGAGGGGACAGCCCAGGGTCAGTAAGATCAGAATGCATGCGTGGGAGCTCAGGAATCTGGACTGCAGTCAAGCAGCGTGCTCCTGGTGGGCAAGGTGGCCCTCACCTACTCAGGGGCTGAGTGTTGCTGGCAGAAAATTGTGGAGGCACCCCAACTGCCATTCTTTCACCAGATGGCCATGTACAAAGAGCCCTTTTCATTGATGTAGTCAACAGGGAGGTCTAGGAGCCACAGCCATAGGAAGAAGCTGCAGAGTCCTCTGAGGCAAGGCTCATCTGCAGAAAACAGGGATGTGACCAAACACACAGGACTTTAGTGCACTGTTCAGCGAAGGCTCTGGTCCCTCCCGACCTCACCAGACCCTGAAAAGGACACTGAGGAGCACCCAGGGATCACAGCACCATTGCAAGTGAGATCTTGAAATTTGCTAAGCTATAAAGGGGATGGGCGTGCTCACTCAGGACCATTCTCTGGCATGAGGCCTCAGAGTGGGTGGCATTTGGCACTGGCTTGTGGGGAGCCCTCTGAGAGCTGAGGGCCCATCCCTGCAGCAGTGTGGAACACTGAAGGCTCTGTAGCCAGCCCTGAGGACCTTGTATGTGACTGAAAGGACATTAGGGTTAATAATAACAGTTGTCATGCACAGCTCCCGCCCTGTGCCAGGCTCTGCCCCAAGCACCTTCCCTACAGTGGCCACACATTGAGCCTCACGGCACCCCCACACAACACGTGCTATCACCACGCCCTCTTCCCAGGAAAGGAGACCCAGAGACCTGGAGGAGGTAAGCTAACTAGCCCAGGTGCCCAGCAAGAAGGGGAAGGACAGGGTCTAAACCAGAAGCAGTGGTGACAGGCGCTGTTGTTCAGCCTCCATGTGCTTCTGCCTCCTACTGTTCTGGGGTGTGCTTGCCCGGAAGCACAGTCCCAAAGCTGCTCTCCCAGCCCTCCACACGCAGATTTGTCCCAGGTCACCTGAACCCCCACCCTCCACCCTCGGTTGGTGGCCTCTGATGGGATTGGTCCCGGGCTGCCTTCAAGATACATCCGAGGCTTGGAGCAGAAAACCACAGCCAGCTGGATTCCCCAGAGCAAGGGCACTACAGCCACCTGGGTGGGCAAGGTGTCCTGGAGCACGGGGCCAGGTGCTCTGCACCGCCCTGGCATCTTCCACTCCACAGTGGACAGACGCCCACTGGCACCCGGCCTCCCTCTATTGCAGGACAAAACCCACGACCTGCTCCCTGCAACGGCCTGAGGACTGCGGCAGAAAGCAGCTCCAAAAAGACTCGGGGGCGGCCGCCCCGTGCTTCCTGCGCCCTGTGCACGCCCCATTTTTACCCACGCAGTGACCTCTGCTGGCCTGGCTGGCCCAGTGCAGCTGGGAAGGTGTCTCAGGCCAAGACAGCCTGGCAGAAAGCAGGACCTCCTTCCCGAGAGGTCCCCTGCCCGGCACAAGAAAGTAGAAGAGTGAAGGGACCGTGATCCACAGCTAGTTCTGACTTTCCAGCACTCGGAGCATCAGTGTACAGCTCTCTGCAATGCGAGGATCATTCTTGGTTTAGGGTTTAGGGGCCCACCCCAACACACACAAAGACCCCACCCACCGAGCTGGACTGCTGAGCAAGGGACAAGGGGCTTACTGTTCTGTGGGCTCCGTTCTCCTGATCAACAGAGTGCCCCCAAAAGGGCATCCTCAGACAGGTCCTCTGAAGACCATTCCCTCCATGCAGAAGTCAACCAACTCTCTACATGAACTGGGGCAAATTAGGTGCCTTCTCTGGGCTTCACCTGGGGAATGGATTTATCTCCCAGATACTAGACTGTCCACATCAGAAACACCTGGTTAGTCTTGAATGATTCTGCTTCCAAGACCCTCACCTCTTGGGATTCCAGGTGGTCATTGTGAATCTTGGGAATTTGTGTTTTGACTCCCTCCCCAATTTGCTCAGCCATCCAGCTGGATTTTTTCTTTTTCTTTTTTTTTTTTTTTTTCGGTATTGGGGATTGAATCCAGGGGCATTCTACCTCCAAGCTATACCCCCAGCCCTATTTTTTATTCTTTATTTTGAAACAGGGTCTCACTAAGTTGTGGTGTGCCTCACTAGGTAGCTGAGGCTGACCTCGAACCCAGATCCTCCGGTCTCAGCCTCCCAAATGCTGGGATTACAAGCGTGCGCCACCACGCCCGGCTCCATCCAGCTGGATTTAAGAGCTGCTGGCTACATGTTCATAAGGTCTTCTCCCACTCCAAGGTTCAATAAATCTTACACCTGTGGAAAAGAAAGCCTAGCTGTTTGCTGAGCCATGGCCTTCCTGTGAGGGCAGCTCCAAGAGGTTTCTCCTGTCTCCATTTCTGGGCAGTAGACACTCTCAGTCATTTTCCAAAAATTCACTCCCCTTGCCACCTTCAGTAAGAGAAACCCAATTTTCATCAAGCTGGCCCTTAATAAGAGAAACTAATATTAATCTGGCTCATCACGGTCAGTGATGGGATTCTTTTTTCTTTTTTCTTTGTTTCTTCTCCTTTGCTGGACATATTCACGACTGGGTCGGATGTCCAGAACTTCAGCAGCCAACTCTTGATGTGAGCAAACAGTTTGAGGACAAAACCCCTAAGCAGAGTGGAAAGCTGGGAGGAGCCTGGTCATTACATTGTAAGGCTGTGAAACTAGCCAGTCTTAGAGCCACTTTTCTTTAATGGGGTGGGTTTTCTGCTACAAGAGAACACGTCTTCACAGATATATTCAGCTTCTCTGGAAACTTCTGTGCAATGAGTTGTGGGCAGGTTTCCTGCACCAGGAACCATCCATCCTTCATTCACTCCATCTCCTCAAGTGTCCATTTCTTCTCCTAAATAATTATCGGTGTCATCTTTCCACACCTCCACTATCATGATGTGAGCCACCACATGTACCCCACATGCACCCCTCCCTCCTCCCAACCATTGTCCATCCCCCAAAGTGTTGATCATGTCACACTCTGGCTTGAAACCCTTGAATGGCTTCCTGTTTCTCCTAGACCAGCATCTGCATGGCACTGCTCCATCTCCCCTGCCTTCCTCTTCAGCACCCCACCCTATATCATTTCCCCCTCGCTCTGCCTTGCAGCCACGCTGACACTTCCCAAGCTGCCTGAAGTTTTCTTCACCCCTGTCCCCTTCACCTAGTCGGCCTTCCTCGCCTTCACTACCCCTCTCAAACATCACATTCTCAGGAAAGAGACACCCACACTGGACTTGGCCTCCTGTTCACCCTGCTCAGTCTCCTGCGCTTTTGGCTTCAAAACACCCATCTGAAATTATCCATCCCTAAGATTATTTGGCCATATCCTGTCCCTCTGATTAGAATATAAACTTCACAGGGTCAATGACTCTTTTTTTTTTTCTTGCTCACCAATTAACCCCAGCACCTTAGATGATGCCCAGCATAAAATATATGCCCAATATCTTGTGGTCAAGTGAATGAATGAACAAACTCTCACCCTCTCAAATGAGGATATTGCTCGCCCCCAGAACTTTCAGCAAATAGACTCCTCTCCAGAACAACTCTCCTCTGTGATATTGAAGAATGTCAGTGCTAGACAAGACTCAGAGAGTTTTCAGACAAGCAGACCAGGATTCACTGGCTGTCAACTGTCCTCGGGCACACTCTCTCTGCAGGCTCCGGGGGGAGGGCCTGGCATTAACTAGGGCACAGTCCCTGCCCTCACAGAGCTCCCGTCTGGTAGATTTCCCCAATGTTGCCCTCTCTGACCCAGTTCTCCATCTGTCCTCTGAGGCACTGACAAGACAAAAGTGGCAGCAGGACATGACAAGACCCTGTTCCTGCCTGGAGGTGACCTAGGGACTTCCAGGAGCTTTGGTCTGGAAGGACAGAGAAGTGTCCTGTCAGCGCCAGGTAGAGGCTGGAATGGAAGGCTCTGGCCAAAGGAAGAAGGCATCATGGGGAGTTTACAACATGCAGCAGACACCTTGTAATTGCCTCAGTTTACCCAGGGCGACTCACTCCCTCAGAAACAGGTATTTCTGGGGGACAACAGAAGGAGAAATTCAAACTCAATCTCAGAAGATAAAAGTCCTGTGGATATCCTCAGTTGGCTTCAGAGCCCCTCAGGCCTGAGGTCAGGGCTGATGAGGAGACTGGGGAGGAGCTCTGGGGAGAGGAGAGATGCCGTGGTCAGGAAGCGGGCTTTCACCAGGGGGCGCTGACGACGCAGAGCTGAAGGAGGTCTCTGGGTATCTCCCAACAATGGACTCCAAGTGGGCACCAGTTTCCCCACCCGGCACCCTAGCCCGAGTTTGTGGGTCCACAGGCACCCTTCTTTGCCTTACTCCCTCACCTCACACACCCCAGAGAAGACGCCCATCATCAGAGAAGCCTCCTATGACTGGCAGGCACAGGGGCTGGAACCATAGGCTCCTCTCCCTAAGACCTCAAGTGCTTTTTTTTTTTTTTTTTTTTTTTTTTTTTTTTTTTTTTTTTTTGTATTGGGAATTGAACCCAAGAGCATTTTGCCTCTGAGCTGCACCCCAAGTCTTTTTTCCTTTTTATTTTTAATTCTGAACCAGGATCTGGTAAGTTCTGAGGCTGGTCTAGAACAGGAGATTCCCCTATTTCATTCTCCCAGGTACTTGGGATTACAACTGTGCACCACCGTGCCAGACTGACCTCAGGTGCTTAATCTCAGCAAGGTGAGCTGATGGCAGCACTGGACTAGGAGAGAAGAGTTTTGGGAAAGAACATTCAGAAAAGGGATGCTCTTTAATCTCTGAAATGTGTCTCTCTTCTTCCTCTTCTCTCTCCCACTCCCCCTTCCCTCTTTTCTCCTTGTTTCCTCCCACTCTTTCCTCTCCCACCTCCCTTCTCTCTCTTCTTTCTTTTCTCTCTCTCTCTCTTTCTCTCTCCCTTTCAGTATAGAAAGTCTTTATACAATTAAAACTAGGACAATAATATTTTCCAAAGCTTTAAAATATCCTTGTTAAAGAAATTCACCAGGAAGAAGAAACCGCTTAATTTCTTAGATAGTAGGAAGCAGATGTTGTTTCCCCCACTCCTCTAGACCTCCCCCCAAAGAGAGCACCTCGCTGGCTCACCTGCCAGGCACATCAGGTAGGTGGGGTCAGGGTGGTGATGGCAAGATCCAAATTTGCCCTCTGGCACTTGACCCTCGTCTGGAGTTCTGCTTGGCAAGTGAGACTGGGAATGTGGAAAATGCCTTTGAGTGCCTGTTTGCTGGAAAAGGAACAAGATGCCGCCCACCTGGGCGTCAGGTGTTCCTTCCCCCTCACCCCAGGCAGGAGCCTCCGCTAACACACAGGGCCCCGCCACACCCCAGTCCTCACTGCCAAGGCTCAGTGTAGGCAGAGGCCAGCTCGGGGAGGGCCGAACCTTGGACACAGGGAAGCCTCTGTGGCCTTGTGGCCTGAAGGACATGGGCATGACCCAGAAGGAGCTAGTGTTGCCCAGTAAGAGTAAACAGAGTGACCAGGGTGTTGGTACTTAATTCTTCTAGGTCACTTTTGGAATATGATGAAAATCATAAAACTTATTCCCCAAACTGCACATATATACACAAAAGATATTTTTGCACACAATTTCAGATCCAGGTAAATAATCCTAGATCAGAGGACAGTATCACCGCTAAACCCAGTCAAGAAGAACCTTACCCTGAGCCTCAAGTCTTCAAGGGTTCAGCCCTTGTCCTTCTCCTCCCCAGGCTTCCCCATAGGCAAGGGGCTGCTGACACCTGGAGCCCGTGCTCCTCTCCTGGACAACTCTCTGGGCACCTGGAACCCTTAATTCTTCATCTAAACAAGTCTAAGTCCACTTCCAGTCTTCGCCTGATGAATCCTCTCACAGTTGGGTCTCGACACCAGTGCTAATCCCTAGGTCCACAAGGCAGGTGCTGGCAAGGAGAGGGCTGGGTCCACACTGTGCCTCCACATCCTAATCCCCAGAAACGGAGAACATGTTACCTCACCAGCAAAGAGGACTTGGCAAACGTGACTAAACTAAAGATCTTGAGATGGGGAATTGTTCTGTGTTTTCCAAGGTGGCCCAATGTAATTACAGAGTCCTGAGTAGAAGAGGAGGGAGGGAGAGATAGAGATTTTAAGATGATACACTGCTGGTTTTAAAGATGGAGGAAAGGGTCATGAGCCAAGGAACCCAGGCAGCCTCTAAAAGCTTGAAAAGGCCAATATGGATTTCCCCCTAGAACCTCCAAAATTGACACAGTCCTGCCAATATTATGATTTAGCTAAATGAGACCCAAACCTCCAACCTTGAGAACTGTAAGAGAATAAATATGTAAATATGTGTTAAGTTACAAAGTTTGTAGTAATGTTCTTTTTTTTTTCTTTGTGGAACTAGGGATCAAACCCAGGGGCATTCTACTTCCAAGCTACACCCCTCAGCCCTTTTTATTTTTATTTTGAAACATAGTCTCACTAAGTTGCTTTGCTGAGGGTGTCACTAAGTTGCTGAGGCTCTCACTAAGTTGCTGAGACTGGTCTTGAACCTGAGATCTTCCTATCTCAGCCTCCCAAATACTGGGATTTCTACAGCGGCAGTAAAAAAAGTAATTCAGACCCTCAAAGGTGCTAGACAGAGCCAGGAACAGGAAGAGAAAAGGGGAGAGTTGCAGACTTGGGACAAGCATTCCAACAGGCTGTGACATAGAACATGGAAGAATCCCTGGGCTCTAAATTTGAACATGATCAAGCAGCTTGTTACAAAGATACCTGTATCAAGGTAAAAAAAAAAAAAAAAGAATATATTTTATGTAAAACTTTGTTAGCTTGACTTATAACTTTTAAATGTATAGACATCTGACTCATTGTCCACAATTGGCATTCTTGCCCCAGGCCCTGAAATTATTTGCAAGAGTTCCACAGAAGAAAGGCTCAGGACTATTATGATCATTAGATTATTACATTTAAGCCATCACTTTCTATTAAAAAGCAAGGGCTTACAACGCACCATTGGCAAATGCTAATGCATCATTAGTATTGTGTCACAGTGACTGAGAGGCTGGTGTTGGGGTAGAGCTAGAGTCCTGGTCCTACAGAGTGTGTAAGGAGAAGTAGTGTAGATTCAGATGAATGAAGGCTAAGGCTGCCTGGACTGGGCATGATGTCTGATACAGTCACCATTCTCACCACTAACCAAAAAACCCGACAGCACAACTTGGAGGAAGGAATATTCGTGTGGGGGCTCACAGTTCTGGAGATTTCAGAGGTTTTAGTCCATGTTAGGCTGGGTTGTGTCTATGGAGTTCAGGGCATAGTGGTGGAAAGCAGAGAGCAAGGGGAGGAGGTGAGGGACATAATGAATCATCCCCCCGGGCCACACCACCAGTGACCCACCTCCTCCAGCCACATCCTACCTGTCTACGTTACCACCCAATAAATCCATTCACATGATTAATCCACCAGTAGATTCATCCATTGATGAGATTAGAATCCTCAGGATTCAATTATTTCACCTCTGAACATTTTTGCATTGCCAACACATGAGCTGTTCCAGGGGACATTCTATAACGAAACAATGTCAAAGTCACACTAAATTTAAAAGTCTGGCAAAATGCATATGCAATGAACTTCATTACCATCCCTTGGGTACATGGTGATTAGGCACAAACGATAGTGTTTGGTTGCATTTTTCTTATATTTCCACAGGCAATCATTTCATCTTTTTACTTTAGTACATCCCCTATATTTATAACTGGCATCAACAGTGATGATATGTTCTCATCTGAAGCACATGCGATCATCCTTCTATAGTGGCATTCATGTATATTGAAAGGGAATTGTTCTTTCCAATTTGCAGTAGCCAGACTGCCTGTATCCTCCCAGCCTTGACATGTATCATGGCCAAGTCCTGATGGTCCCAGACTCTCTGCCACTTTTTCCCAATCCTCAAGCCCCCACCCCATCTCCTTGTCCACCCATTCTAGTTCCCCACTTTATACCTGGTAGTCTGGATTCCAAACAACAGGAATCATGGCAAATGCTGCCTCCTGGGAGCCAGAAGAGCAGCAGCAACAAGGACCGTAAGAAAGGCAGTGTCCCAGAAGATGCCTTCCCCTCCTGTTCCACTTTTTCACATTTTGGTGGCTTCCTTCCCTGACCAAGGCTTCCTAGGTTATTTATGATTTTCTTCTCTTTGCACCAAAAATGGTGTCAGCTAATATTTATTGAGAACTTTTTATATGCCAAGTGGTTTTCCATCCTTCCAGCAAGCCTGTCATGGATCTTGTTATGTTCACTCCATAACTGAGGACACAACTTGGAGGAAGGAAGGCTATGTTCTTCCTTATGCAACTGACAAATTGCCGTCAGATTCTGATTTCCTGTCCACTGAGCTCCCACGTGTGTGTGTGTGTGTGTGTGTGTGTGTGTGTGTGTGTGTGTGGTACTGGGGATTGAACCCAGAGGGATTCTACCTCCAACCTATACCCCCAGACCAATTTTATTTCTTATTTGGAGACAGAGTCTCACTAGGTTGCTGACAGCCTTGCTAAACTGCTGAGACTGGCTTCAAACCTAGGATCCTCCTGCCTCAGTCTCCCAAGTACTGGGATTACAGGCATGCGCCACCACACCCGGTTCCCACTCTTAGGCTGATAATGAAATGTCAATCCACAAACTGCCAGGTGGATAAAGCATTTCAGGGCTCAGGAAGGTCTTGGAGGCCCACTGAAAAGGTGTCCCATGATCCCTAAGCACAGTTGAGGGCAGTTCACACTGCAGGCTCCTGTACAGACTGTCTAGGAAAATCAGACTGTGGGAGTGACTGTCGGGGTCCAGATAGAGCAACCAGATCTCACAAAAATACAGAACATCCAGTTAAATTTGAATTTCAGATAAATTATTTTCTAGTGTAGGTATGTCCCCCAAATTATCTGGGGCATACTTATACTAAAAATTTGTTCTTTTATCTGAATTCAAATCTAACCTAGATTTTATTTGGCAACCCTATGCCCAGGTTGCTGAGGTATGGCTGGAAGGTCAGTTGCAGTTCCCTCTACTCACCACAGGGGGCAATAGAGGCCTGGAGAGGCAGAGTGCTGCCTGGGGGCCTGGGAGCCAGGGAGCAGGAATCAAGCCCTTTCACTCACAGCTGCCCTTTTCTTCCCTGATGGTTTCCTGTGCTCCCGGTCACCTCCTGCCCCCTCTCTCTTACCCTCTTCACGCTCTCACTCTCCCTCCACTGCCCATGAGGCTGCCCCAGTTCAGCAGGCTCTCCTCGGCTGACCCCAGCACCTCCAAGTCTGGGAGCCAACAACCCAAGTCAGCCCAGGCCACTTTGTATGTGTCCTAAGGTGGCAGGAGTGGGACAGTAGCCAGATCTCCAGGCCAACCCAGATGTCTTCCAACACTGGAAAATGCCTCTATGGCAGACTCACTCTGAGAAGCCTGTCCCTGAGGAGCTAAGTGCTGCCAGTGTGTAGAAAGACCAGACTCAGGACCAAGGCAAGCAGGCCCAGGCCAGAGATACAACCTGTTCTCTCCACTGTGGTCCCTGGAGGCCTGGGGGACACACAGGACATTTCCTGTTTCTCGAAGGAAACTGTGAGCAGTTAAAGGCAAATGTTTGTTGTCTGTCTTCTTTGACTGAATCTTTACATTAGAGGAGGGTCCAGGTAAATATCACTCCAGCTTAAGCCTTAGGTCTCAGCTAGTCTGAGGGAGATAAGAAAGGATTGCTGGAAGGATGAGTGCAAATATCAAAAGACCATGCATAAGTGAAGGGGTCTCTGGAGGCCCCTATGCTGGCCTCCTGGGGAATGGCCCAAGTTTGTGAGCCATTCTCATGGCAGCTAGGGTATAAATCAAGGCCTGCAGTATGTCACTTGCATGGCCATGGTGAGGAGCACATGGAATGATGGGGGGTAGTAGGATGCAGATGTTACAGATGTTTTCATCTGAAGATCATTTCTGGGGGCACATGTAGGGGAGAAGCAGGAGCAGGAATTCACCTTTACATCTGTGTTGGCACACAATGGCTGTGATCCAGAATAGAGTGCTGGGTCCTGGGGTCCCAAGACTTCCCTCATCTTCCCATTTCTGCTCCCAGGCCTGTGCATGCAAGGAAAGAACAGAGAAGTCTCTTGGCCTTCAGCCCTTCCTTCCTTGGCCTTACTCTCTGACTGCCCCCTTCCCACACATCCTGATCCCCCACCTCAAGGCAGCAGAAACAGTGGGAGGGTGTCACTCTCCATCCCCCACAATGCCATTGAGAACTTCACACACACACACACACACACACACACACACACACACACACACACAGCTTCAGAGAGACTGACATCTCCTCCTGGCTTTATGGGGCTTCAGGCCTTGGGGCACATATAGCAGGAAAAGGCCTCAGACCTCAGCTCTGGCCTGCCTTTCCTTCTTTTCTGGGAAAATGGAGGCCCAGAGATCAAGTGTGACTAGTCCAAGATCATACTAGAGGCCTAGATGGACCACCCAACTGCTGATGGGTACAAGCTCTTTTTGCCACATAATTCTGGCTTTCCCCTTATTTTGGTAAAATTTTTAGCAAATATTACATTTCAGCAAAAAAAAAAAAAAAAATAGAGCCGAATAATCTTGACCCAATTCATTTCCCAATTAATAAGTGTAGACTAAATACTAGCAAACAAATAAGAAAATGTGTGTGTGTGTGTGTGTGTGTGTCGTACTGGGGATTGAACCCCCAACCCTTTTTACTTTGAAACAGGGTCTCACTAAGTTGCTGAGGGTCTCACTAAATTGCTGAGAATGGCCTCAAACCTATGATCCTCCTGTCTCAGCCTGCCAAGCAATGGAATTACAGGCATGTGCCACCGCCCCTCAAGAGAAGATTTAGCCAGGCATGGTGGCACACACCTGTGATCCTAGTACTTGGGAGCCTGAGACAGAAGGATGGCAAGTTCAAGGTCTATCAGGGCAACTTCATGAGATCCCATTCCAAAATGAAAAATAAAAAAGACTAAGGGTGTAGCTCAGTGGTAGAGCACTCTTGGGTTCCATCCTCAGTACGAGAGAGAGAGAGAGAGAGAGAGAGAGAGAGAGAGAGAGAGA
The DNA here is from genome assembly GCA_004027655.1 of Graphiurus murinus. NCBI lineage: Eukaryota > Metazoa > Chordata > Mammalia > Rodentia > Gliridae > Graphiurus > Graphiurus murinus. The sequence goes on along the minus strand of PVLC010003509.1, from coordinate 74,483 downwards.
GAGAGAAGAAAGAGGGCACAGGGACAATAAGTACCCTTCCATAATATGACCTCAGTAACCTACTTCTCCAACCATGTCCCACCTGCCTCTGGTTTCCACCACCTCCAAGCAGTCCATCCAGCCGTCAATGAATTAATCCCCTGATGGAGTCAGAGCCCTCATGACCCAACCGCTCCCCCACTCTGAACCTGCTGCACAGGGGACAAAGCCTTCAACACAGGAGACTTTGGGAGCTGTTCCAGATCCAAACATAACACTGTCTAAAGCTTGCAGAAGGTGGCTGAAAGGTCTGACAATTAGATATCCCCCCAGACAGATTTTGTCATCAGACCAGAAAAAGAACAGAACAAAAGAAATACATAACCAGTTGTGTAGTGATAAAAGCTGGCACAGAAAGGAGAAAGGATCTTGCCAGAGAAAGGTGGAAACGGGCAAATATTCCCCACATATAAAACAAAAAAGAGGAGGAAGAAGGGGGAAAGCCGTACCACTCCCCCCCCCCCGCAGACACCCCCTTCACCGGCTGAGTGACAGAATAACTGGAGACAATGAGAAGACAGAAGCATTTTTAACTGCTGTCTTTATTTTAAAAGATCAACCATAATCATATAATTAGTGTGCCTTGTTTGATGGAAGGATGAAAAGCCATACTCGAGTAGGGCAGGAAATAATTAAAGAGGTCTTTTAGGAGCTATGTTTCATAACTAGCTGCCCCCTTCGATTGCACCCTGAGGCACGTGAGAAATCGTGCATGCCTGGCAGAGGCAGGAGGTGCTGTGCTCAGTCACCGAGGTTGGAGGATGCCTCTGAGGACCACAGGGGGGTGGGTGTAGAGATGGCCCTTACACAGAGGGAACCCTCCAGGTACAAAGCCAACAAGTCTCTCCGCACCAAGCAAGATGGGGATCAAATTTCCAAACAATTCTTGTGCAGCCTCCTGGAAGATGACAAGATGTGACAAGACTGCTAGCATATCCTTCAGGGAGAGCAGAAACTGCCAAGTCCAAATTCGCCAACCTTATCGTCCAAGGAGGCCAGAGGGAGATGACAGACAGCAGGAATCTTACATCCTTCAGCTGTTTTAAAGCAATACACCTGTCGCATGTACATCACGTGTACAATGAAGAGAGCAACCTTTCGTTGGGATTCATGGGCACTGATTAAACTCTCTGCATGAATTACCTTATTTAATTTCACACACAACCTTGTGAGGCAGGGTGCTATGTTTACGCCCTTTTACAAAGGAGTATGTTCAGGCTTTGGAGGGGTCACTTGACCTATCCAAGGTCACACAGCTATTAAGCAGCTAACTTGGGCCTGAGCACCGGCTGGCTGACTCTAGAGCCCACAATCACAGTCCCATACTACTATCCCCTCTGGGTTTTCCAGGCAATCCTCCTCCTCTTCCTTCCCATCTCTCCTGCTCTACCATCTTCTTTCTGGCCTCTCCTCATTGTCAGCAAGCCCATGGCTTCCACTTACCTCAGGGCCAAAGCACAATGAAAAGCACATAGTAGATGCTCAGTAAACACTTCCCGAATCAAATATCTGGGATAAACTTTGGAGAGTGAGGAAGCTCAGTTCTAAGAGGGAAGGGACAGGCAGAGGACCAAAGCCTTTTTGGTGGTGGTGGTGGTGGTGGTGTGGGGGAGGATGGGAGTACTGGGGATTGCACCTGCGGGCATTTGACGTCTAAGCTACACCCCAGCCCTATTTTATTTTTCAATTTTTGAAACAAGGTTTCACTAAGTTGCAGAGGGCCTCACTAAGTTGCTGAGGCTGGCCTCAAACCTCCAATCCTCCTGTCTCAGCCTTCCAAGTACAGGTATGCAACACCACGCCCTGCTGGACCAAAGCTTTTGATAAACATAGAGGCATGCTAAAGTAAAGTCTCTTCCACCTGGCTCTTAGGTGCACTCCAAACAGACCCATGGGTTGCTCTTGGGACATCACTGACCTCCTGTCATTGTTCAGCATCGGGAGACTGATTCATATGACAGCCCCCATTCTGTCACCACAGTTGTGTCAACACGGGATCAAAGCAACTGATCCAGTAAATATGTCAGGGTGGGGGAAGTGACCGTCCAGGTCCTTGGGTGCTGTGGAGACAATCACAGCTCACCTGCTTTGTGTTTTATCCTTTGTTTCAATCAGCATTTTCACTGCTATGATCCCAAATACCTGACTACCACGACTTAGAGGAAAGAAGATTTATTTGCTCACAATTCTGGAATTTTCAGAGATTTCGGGCCAGGCCATGACCGTGCAGATCAAGGGATGGTGGCTGGAATCAGAGAGAGAGAGAGAGAGAGAGAGAGCCAGGGGAGGGACCAAGGGACATATGTCCCCCAGGCCATACTCCCAATGAACTACCTCCTCCCCCAACACCCTGTCTGCCTACTTTACCATACAATAAATCCACTAATCCAGCAATGGGTTTGTGCATTTATTAGATTAGAACCCTCATGGTTCAATCATTTCACCTCTGAACATTTTCACATTCATACATGACACCTTCAAGGGGGCATTCTATATCCAAACCAGGACATCCTTTTTAAATATGGTGTGATATTGAGTAAGCATGACCCATGCAGAACTGTTTAGTCCAGCAAATGGGAGCTCATATGGCATGCCCTGTAGTCACAAAATTTTTTTTATGAAAAAGGAAAAAATCCTGGCAATTTCAAATCCAGAGGCTTTACAAGAGACATTAAACAGACTACATCTCTGCCAGGACCATATTTTCAAATCCATAAATATAGACGCATAGCTGGACAAGAGATTTTTAAAACTACTTGCACAGCCAAGACAGCCTGGAGATGTAGCATAGATGGTAAACATCAGAAATTCAGGACATTGAGATGATTTATGGAAACCATGTGCTAGCATATTTGAAACTCGGCCAGTATCCGAAAATCCAGGAAGATATGGTCATGCCATCAAAATACAGAATGTTCATGGAAGACATTTTGCCAAACCATCCTATAGATAGAGTTACGTATCTAATTCTTTTACGACCGTTCTTGGAAAAATCTTCAAGCCCCAAATCCATGGCCTGCTTATTAATGCAACATTTTAGGGCCCAAGTCCTAAGAACTGCCAAAAACTTCAATGGCACCCTATTTAGTAAAGCTGATTCTTCTTTCCTGAACAGACCAGTGGCCAATGACACAATACGCAAGATCTCAACACCAAGGACAGTGCCCACAAAATGAGGGAGCGATGTCCAGCTTCTCAAATCTGCAGTCAAGAAATTTTTGTGAGTTCAAAATGAAACCACAGACCATTAGTGCTACAGGCAATTAAGAAGCTCAACATTTTCATCTTACAGATGGAAAATCTGGGTCGTAAAAAAAAAAAAAAAAGAATCAAATGATCAGCCTAATGTTCCAGAGCCAAGACACTAGAACTCAAGCCTTCCAACTCCCGGCTCTGCATTCCTTCCCTGCACCACCCTAACACCTGGAGTCACATCAAGATCACTCCCTGCCCTTCTGCATAACTCAGTCAACATTGGTGGCCAGAGGGAACATATCCGGGGAGAGGGAGAGGGAGAGAATACAAAGGAGAGAGAAATCTCTGTTGCTCCCCAGTTGGGAAAGCTTTTCTTATTGCCTTCTGGGAGTGTGACCAGTTGGAAAGTGAGCACAGGTAATGAAGCACAAGTAAGTGGGTTGTGCCTGCCAACATCACAGCTTGGGAGAATGGATGGCAGAAGGGAAGCCCCAGACAGCCAAACCCAGAACTGAGAAATAGGGCATAGAGACCATTCCCCAGCTCCAGACCTCAGCTATCTCCAGCACATACTGAGACCACAATAGACATATGTAGCTCCAGGTTGCGGGGGTGTTGAGCACAGGCACGGCTCCTGCCCTCAGAGGTGCACTGGGCCAGCATCCCTGAGTCATCAGCTGCACTGCGGGGGGAACAAATCCGGGGTTCTCCCATGTGTGAATCCTCCCATATGGAGGATTCAGGAGCTTCGTGAATTTGGACAACGTATATAAACTCTCTGAGCCTGGGTGTCCACATCTATAAAGTGAGAAGGTTGGAGTAGCTAGATGGTCTAGAAGGACTCTTCCTGAAACAGCATCCTAAATTGTCTTTCTGAGATACAGGGCTGGAGAGGCACCTTTAGGTAGTGGGTCAAGCTCAATGTCTCTCTCCTCCAATTTTTCCTACTAACCAGGCATAGGCACTCACCTGGTATCACCTAAGGATGTGTGTGTGTGTGTGTGTGTGTGTGTGTGTGTGTGTGTGTGTGTGTGTGTGTGTGTGATAGCATTAACCATAGAACTGCAAAGAGAGGTGGGTATTAATGCAGAGGCTACAATGAGGCCAACTGTCTGAACTTCCAAAGGCAGCTTTTGTTCTGATGAGTCGGCCACCAACAAGGTTTCAGCCCTCATCCTTGCAGACCGATAGACTCTATCAAGATCCCCAAATTGGGTCAGATTTGGGGATACTGTTAGACACTAATCTTAAATGGATACCAATGAGTAAGACCTGAATGTCAATTAAATCACAGTGAGAAATATAACTGTCAAAAGGATCAGGAATATTCAAATCTGACCATAATCTCTTGGTGGGGGCTAAATTATGGAAACATGGAGGGGTCGGCCAAGATAAGTTTGTTAAAATATTTGATTGCTTGACGGCATGTGGTTCATCTAGCCATTTCCACAACCGAGATTCACCTGTCAGTGGAACAGCTCCTTCCAGCGCTTGCCAGATGAGCTCCACCCACACAGGGCTCAGCTGCTTGTACCTGACTGATTCTCCTGCCCTCTGCTGCAGTTTCTAACGAGCTTCTCTTCTGATTCTGACTGACACATTCTCTCTTTCTCATCTGTGTGTGTGTGTGTGTGTGTGTGTGTGCGCGCACACGCAAACGCGTGTGCATGCATCCTCCTTTTACCATCAAGTCTTTGTTGGTGGTGGCATTTTTTTCTTTATGTCTCTGCTCTGGAGTATCATATAATAGGCAAGTAGTTTGTTATCTTCTTACCTCCTCACCAAGTTTAGGAACTAAAGGAGGGAACGCCATGTCAATTATATATTGTAACATCACAGACCTCTCCCAAATTCATTGGCTTAAAATCACAATCATCTATGATTTCTCATGCACCTTCAGGTCAGCTCCTGTACCTGAGGGTCTACTGGAAGTCATCTGATCTAAGCCACAAGGGAGGTTGGGAAATGTGGTCTTGGATCTTGCAACTTCTTACCCAGCCAAAAACTATGTGATTAAGGAAAAAGGGAAAACCAATATTCAGGGACAACAGTTTTGCCCTGTAGCAGATGGTGAGTCACTGGAAATTTTTGAAGAGGGGAGTGACAGATCTGATTTGCATACTGGAACAGTCACATGGGATACTGTGTGAAGAAAAGATTGAAAGTGATCTGCTGGGCACGGTGGTACATGCCTGAAATCCCAGTACTTGGGACGCTGAGACAACAGGATCGCAAATTCGAGGCCAGCCTCAGCAACTTAGCAAGACCCTGTTTCAAAATAAAATAAAATAAAAGGGGCCAGGGGTGTAGCTTGGAGAGACAGAATGCTCGGAGTTCAATCTCCAGTACAAAAAAAAAAAGTGATAAATCTCTCATCTAAACTAACAGCCTTTCCTATAAGGCAGAGCAATGTTGTCATCTGTCGGCTCCCCCAGCCTCCTCCCCCACACTCCAGTTTGAGTAAGAAATGAGTTAGCGTCCCTGCCTTGCTAAGGTTGGGGCGTTGCCAGTGCTGAGTCACCAAAGGTTGGAGAGTGGTCCAAATGGATCTGGGTTCTTCAGCCTATTCACAGACCTTGCAGATCCATCTCCCAGAACAAGCAATCCGCTCTCATCTTAAGCCAGTGTCCACCAAGAGCCACCTGTGGTGTGGGTAATACCAGATCAAGGGGTTTTCTCTGAGGGTCAAGGGATAGGCAAGTGGGTACACAGGTAGCACCCCTTGCTCACAGAATGGAATGGGGGAGGGGTCTTTCTCTAACCCTAACCCAGTCAGGTCAGCCTTATTTAGAATAAGAATGTTAAGACATGACCCCACTGGTTGAAAACACCATGGTTGCTTTCTTTGTATTCTTCTGGTTGTCAGTTTTTCTACTGAGGATGTGTAGTTCTTTTTAGATAGGAGGAATCAAAAACAAAAGCAGAAGCCCAAATGCTGGCCTGATATAGCTCTGATGGAAAAATGGGACCCCTTGCCTGAGAGGAAGCTTACTAACTCTTCTCAACTAACCCAGCAGGTGCTTTTGGATTACGAGGAGACAACCCTCTTCCCCCTGGGAAGCTCTCCAACAGGAGCAAAGAGTCTTTGCTATTGGCCTGTGGATGTTCCCCTCGTCCTATTGGTCAGCTCTGGGGCCTGCTCCACCCACATTCCAAGATTCCTCTAATTTTATCACGCATCTTTCAGATGCCTCCTGTGAGCCAGGAGCTGAGGATGCAAAGATGACTAAGCCTTGGCCAGTGGCCTGGAGGAGCTCACGCAGAGAGACCTATTAGGACTGGCCTGCTCTGGCAGTAGGAATCTGGCTGGAGCTGAATGTTCATGCTCTTTTGGCAGATGGAGATGGAGGGGTCTGGGCCAGAAAGGAATGCCTGCAGAGACAAAGCTGAGCCAGGGAGTTCAGATTTTATGTTGCCACCCCTACCTCCTAGGAGAAGCCAAACTAAGGGTAAACAGAGTCCTGACCCTGACTGAGGACAGAGACCCAACATGTGGCTGTGTCTGAAGCACCCCTCCCTTTCCATCTTAGGACTCAGGGGCAGGCCTCCAACCCTGCTCACTGTTTCACTGTTAGGAGAGGAATCACCTGTGGCCAGGCTTGGTGGTGCACCCCTGTAATCTCAGTGCTTGAGAGGCTGAGAGAGGTGGATCGCAGGCTCGAGGCTAGCTTCCACAACTTAGTGAAACTCTCAGCAACTTAGGAAGTCACTGTTCCAAAATTTAAAGAATAAAATAGAAATAAAAAGGGCTGCAGGAGTAGATTAGAAGTAGAAGGTCCTTGGGTTCAATCCCCAGTACCAAAAATTAAAAAATAAGACAAGGAATCTGTGAATGATGGGAGCTAGAGGCTGCCAGAAGAGGATACTGGACTTCGTGGGCATTGTATAGGCTGTTTTTCATCAGCAGTCCTCCCTGGGATACTAATGAGAGTTCACCCTACACACACTCACACACACTTGTCCCCATGCTAGAGCTTCCTCAGGGCTGGGTCTCCCTCCCCACCCCCACTCTGGAGTGGTTGCCATTTGGTCAGTGTGTTTCTTTGTGAGGGTCCAGGAAGGGGGGCCGGGCCTGCTGAAAGAGCCAAGATTCCCATTAGCCTTCAGCAGACTAGAAACTGAGCCATTCAGAACCTGATCCAGGGTGGTTTTTTTCCAACCCAGTTTGATTAAAGTCAGTATCACCTGAAACCCAAGACTAATATGCATCCACAAGGACTCCTGGGCAGCCCTCTAGGACAGAACAGCTCTCCCTCTCTGCCTCTTAGAACAGAAGCACCATTATCCTCAGGGCTGGGAGCCGGGCCTTCACAGAATGAGACAGAGACGCCACTCTGGAAGTCTCGGGGCATCAATATTTCATGCCGCTGGAGCTGTCTTTGTTTTTATGCAAATTGCTCGGTCTGCCAGATGGGCAAAGGCTGGCAGCGTCATCCATCACCAGGCTGTTCCCTCCTTGGCAACCTTGCTGCCTGCCAGAGCCCCGCAGGCTGGCCTCAGCTGTGGCCTGTCCTCTCCCTCGGTCTGTGCAGCAGGACACAGCCTTGTCCTGAACACTGTGGGGGACACAGAGGAAACCAGAGACCAGGCCCTTGCTCTGGAGGACTTGCAGATGGGAGGACCTCAGGATAAGACAGGAGGCAACTGGTCACTTCATGCCACGTAGCTTTTATTTTAATCAACAAGGAAACAGTGGGGAGGATGGGATGGGGGCATTATCCCCAGTTTCAGATGGAATACTGCGGCTCAGAGAGGCTGATGGAATTGCCCAGTGTCACCCTGCAAACTGTGTAGCAGAGCTGGTCCAGCATGCCCCCAAGCACCCCATGATCTCACCTCTAACCCAATACCACTCTGAGTCAGGAGTTTGACCCAAGAGAGCCCTGCTAGATGGAAGGGAGCAATAAGACAGATGTGCTGGGACCAGGAGGCTCTGCCCCTCCTGTCCCTGCCTGCTCATGTCTGAGGCTCCCAGGATCCGCCACCTGATGCTACTTGCAGCCTCAGCCAGGCCACATCAGCCCTTCCTTGGCCCCTAGGGCCTGAGCTGTATCTGGGAACCAAGCCATTGGTCGGTTCCTCCAGCTTGGGGTCCTGCCTTGTGCTTGCCACTTATTGCTCCTGCAGTATCAGACATAAGTACCCTGATGTGGACACCCTAAGTTGATATACATATGCCAGAATTCCATGGGGTCAATGGGCTCTGCCCTGTGGGGACACATACATGTACTACCTGCACCCAGCTAACTTCTCAGCTCATGTTGCACACCCTTCTGTTTCCTCCACAAGATATCCTTTCCCGAACTACTGCCAGAGTAGCCCATGTTTTGTTCCAACAACTCGCTCTAGTCTGCCCCTTCTGTCCCCATTTTCCTGGCTATGCCAGGACAAGACCCCTATCCCAGTGGTTCGTCTTGCCTGGCCTATCCCACACTTGCAGGATTCCAGGGCAGTATCAGTGGCAGGAGTGACACACAGCAGAGGTCCCTCTGAGGATGCAGTCCCACATGCCAGGGGCAGAGCCCACAGGGATTGGTCAGTTCCCCTGTGGTGTCACCAGGATGGAAGCAGCTAAGCCAAAGACTGCTGTAGAATGACCCCATGGAGGGAAATTGGGAGGTCTGCCAGTAACTCACTCAGTGGCCTTGAACAAGTCATGGAACTCCATGTCTGTATGAATCAGGAATTAGAGTTAGTGCCTCCTAAGGCTGCATCTGTGACTAGCGGTCACTATTCCTAGCTGCTCACCTCCCCCTTTTGCCTCTCCCCTGGCACAGGGTCAGAGTGGGGTGCAATAAATGCCTGCAGTCAAAGTCACCATGGCCCAGCAACCTTTGCACAAGCCCGAAAATGTCACACAGATGCTGGGCAGCCACCTGGCAGTGCTGCTGGAGAGGGGCTTCCACACTGAAAAGAGGTTGGAGCAGACCATCCTGACAGCCTTGGATTCCAGAATTCCTAGTCTGTCAGATTCTGTGCCTCAGGCAAGAGGCAAGAGCAAAGTCTCATGGGCCACATCCAGTAACTATGTCGTGTCTTTTCCCTTTACATCACAATCCAGCAAGATAGAAACACCCTTTCAGTGTTGAGGAATTAAAACTCAGAAAAGTTAATAAATGCACCAAAGCCACTGCTAGAATTTGAACCCTGGTCTGTCTTGAGTCCAGAGCTGTCCACTCTACAACGCTGTGTTGAAGGGACCCTGATGTCATGCAGGAGGAACACTCCCAAGCTTGGATTCAGCCAGGTAAATGGGTTTACATCTGTGTTTCTTTTGCACATATCAGAACACCTTTCTCCATATCCCTTCTTGAACTCTACAAACAAGCTTCATTGGAACTTGGCTCTGGATGTGACTGAGGGATGGGATCTTCTGTCCTCCCTTTGCTTAGCACCCTCCTCCAACCAACCTAAGTGCTTCTGCCTCTGTGATCTTGTAGCAAATATTTCTAATTTTTTCCCTTTTATCCCACAGTTCTATTTATTGAAAGCCTCCCAAGCAGCAGGCTCAGAGCAGAGTGTGCATATGTGGAATGTTCACCCAGTCCTCCCAGAATCCTTTGAGGGTGACTCTTGACATTTCCATCTAGCAGTCATGGATCTATGTCTTTTTTGCTTTTTTCTCCCCTCCCCCACATACGTCTCTCTGTCTCCAACCCTGAGCCCAGTGCCAGGCCATACATCAGGTGCTTAGCATTCATGTGCTCTCCCAAAGAGAACCTGCTTGTGCCACTAATGTCTTCAAGTGCTGTCCATGGAGCAGATCTGACAGGATCTGGTGCAATGGCAAGGAAGATGTGGCCCTGAATATTCAGACCTGAGGGTGGTTTCTTTTCTGACTTTGCAGAAAACCGCTCCTTGTTCACTTCCACCCTTGGACTCACTCTCCCCTGCCTGCAGGCTGCCTCTCTCTCTCTCCCTCTCTCCCCGCCAAGTCAAATCCCCACACATACAGTTGGAGTACACAGCCCTGCTCATCTTTTTGCCCCAGAAACTAGAGGACAGGAGTTTGGGTCAGAGGGGCAAGCCTAGCCTGAAGCCTGAGAGGCCCCAGGATCTGATAGGGGAGTTCATTTTTCATGGCTCAGTGTCCAATTGGTCAGATGGAGGCCCTGGCCCCTGGCCCTGCTCCCAGGCCGGGAGTGGTAAAAGATCCATAGGTCAGAGTGGAGAGCAAGCAGATCAGGTTCTTGGGCAAGACCAATTGGACTGTGTCACTCAACCTGCACAGTGGAAGAAGGGAGCAGAGGATATATCCAGGTAGGGGGGCCAGGGTGATCAGGGAGGGTGGACCTTGAGTGGGCAGCATCGAAAACAGAAATGACTATAACCATAGGTAGACTGTATTTTGGAGAACTGGGGAGGTTTGAAGAGCAAGAAATCAAGGGGCAAAACAGGAACAGCTCAGGCTCTCACCCCTAATTTATGCAGAACACCTCTTTGATCTGTTTTCTAAATGGAACTCTCAAAATTTCCTCTGAATAAAGGGTTCTGACATGATGGGGATGGTAATGATGATGATGATGATGGCGACAACAAGTCACCCTGCCTTGGATTGTAAATGCCCTGGATCTTGGAACCTGGTCTCCTTCTTCTTCTCTCAGCCTCAACCAGGAGAGAAAGTTACCAGCAAGCACCTCAGTTGGTAAATGGACCACACTACTATCACCCTTAAGCATGCAGTGGCCTGTGTAGACACTACCTGTCTTCAGTGCCCTGCTTCCTGAGTGCCCACACTCATCATAGAGAATTTCTTGCTGGGGCCTTCACCGCCATGCTCTCTAGGAGTTTCCTTTCCATGAAATGCCTCCAGCCCTGGGTTCTTTTCTTAGCCCGGAGCACTTCTCCTTTAGCTCCAATTCTACTTCCCAAGGAGAGCCCTAGCTGACTTCCTCAGGCACAGTTAGTCCCCTGCACACCCCACAGCCACCTGATGCCTACACATGGGACCCACCTTCCACAGAGACTGAATCTGCAAGTCCAGACTCACATTTCAGATCTGCCATTTCAGGAGTTCTAGGACCGGGAGCAAGCAAACTCCTGTGGGACTCAATTTCCCCACCTGTAAAAATGAGATAATAACAGAATCTACTGCAGCTGCTGTGAGGATTAAGTGGGGTAACATGGGCAAAGCATTAGACCCTGTACCTGGCACATTGTAAGAGCTCAGAAAAGTTAGCTGCTGTGAATAGTGTTGTTTGGTAGATTTGGGGGGACCAGTTCCAGGCTGTTTCCTGCACATTTTCCCCATTATGATTTTTGCACATGCAACTCAAACACGCTTGTGTATTTTTCTCATTTGACTTTTCTGACAAGAATGGCAGGATCCTGTGCCAGTAAGAATGGAGAAGAGAAGCAATGTCAGGAGGAGAGAAGAAATGAAAAAATGTAGGGCTCTATCCACCCATAGGAAGCCTGCTCCTTGCCCAGCCTTTACAGCATTGTATTATGCAATTATGACCTCCATGGGTGCCTGACCTCTTAGCTGGCTTGGCAGGCTGCCTGGCCATGGAGAGTGATGTCCCTAAAGCTTGTCTTTGTTTTTTTGTTTGTTTGTTTGTTTTTGTGGAACTGGGGATTGAAGTCAGGGGCATTCTACCTCTGAGCTATACCCCCAGCCCTATTTTTTATTCTTTATTTTGAAACCGAGTCTCACTAAGTTGCAGAGTGCCTCACTAGGTAGCTGAGGCTGGCCGCGAACCTGGACCCTCCGGTCTCAGCCTCCAGAATGCTGGGATTACAAGCATGCGCCACCACGCCCAGCTAAGCTTGTCTTTGTTATAGTGCCTATTCTCCATTGGAAAAGGTGCCTTCTTGTTGGGCTGCCCCTCTGGACCAGGACCACCCTGAGGGGCATTCACACTTGTTCCCCCTATAACTCACAATCTAGCACGGTTTCCATGCCCAGTATGTAGTGGAATTGTTAGTATTGGTTGTCAACTTGACTGGATTGAGAGATGCCTAGAAAATTGGTAGTGCACACTTCTGGGTGCCTCTGTAGGGGTGTTTTCGGACACAGCTGGCATGTGGGCCAGAGAACTGAGTGGGGAAACCTGCCCTGAATGTGAGCGGCAGTGTCCAATAGTCTGGAGGCCCAGGTGGAACAAAAAGGGGGGAAAGGGTGCAGCTTGCAAGTTCATGCACACTCCGCTCTCCCTGAGCATCTGTGTTTTTGCTGCTGTTGCCCATCGACATCAGACTCCAGACTCCTCAGCCTTTGAACTCACACTCACACCAGCAACTCTCCAGGAAGTTTCCAGGCTTCAGCCTTGGACTGGGGCTGCACCATTGGTCCCTCTCATCCTGAGGCTTCCAGCTTCTTAGTCTGAACAGCTATAGGTTTCTCTCACTCTCCCACCTGCAGATGACCATTGGGGGCTCATTCAGCCGCTGATCATGCAAGTCAATCTAATTAATCTCCTCTTAAAATTATATATGCTTTCTATTGGTTCTGTTCCTCTAGAGAACTCTGACTATTACAACAAGTCATTGAATAAATGAAAATTTTAACCAACTAATAAATCGCTAGAAGTCTTGAGACCCTGCAGGCTAGGATTCAAGCCACTTCTCAGGGCCCTCAGGAAAAGAGCTGAGCTCCAACCAGGTCAAGCCCAGTCTTCCAGAGAAAAGGAGGTACCCAGAGCCCCAGGTGATCTGCTCCTGGGCCTGGACTAAGAGCTAGGAGAAGAAAGAGGTACTCGACACCAAATGGAATTACATGCAAAGCATGGCAGGAGGTCTGGGTTAGAGAGACAAGGAGAGTGATCTTAATATTTGTTTGTGGACTGGTACTGACACTACAGTGCAATGTCCCTAGAGCTTGTCTTTGTCATAGTGCCTATTCTGCATTGGAAAAGGTGCCTTCTTGTTGGGCTGCCCCTCTGGACCAGGACCACCTTGAGGGGCATTCACACTTGTTCCTCCTATAACCCACAAACTTAGCACGGTTTCCACGCCCAGTATGTAATAGAATTGTTAATATTGGTTGTCAACTTGACTGGATTGAGAGATGCCTAGAAAATTAGTAAAGCAACACAACTACCCTGACATCTGAAGCCAGGTGTTTGCATCTTTCCCAGGCCCAAGTAAACCCCTTGGTGCCCAACAGCTAGAGGAAGCCTTTTCTCCCTAGTCCAGGATGGCATCCTGGAGGTCAAAGTTGATGACTAGCTGCTGACCCTTGGTAGTTACATTGTAAGTACAGGACTGTATGCTGCTGGCTCAAAGGAAAACAATTTTTACCTGTGGTCACTTGCAATGCACTCTCCCAACCTCTCCATTTGTCACCATTTGCATGCATATTCACCTGTTCTCTCCTCAAGAAAAAAAAATACTTTTCCTAAGAAGCCAAGAGCATTTAGAGGAGATTCTGAAAGATTCAGCCAATTTGGGATTCTTTGCATACGTTGGACATTTAGCTCTATCAAACTCCTATATATTTACCCAAAGGAAACAAAAGTCTAAGTCCATACAAAGACTAGGGTGTAAAGTTCATAGCAGCTTTATTTTTTGTAGCCCCAAACTGGAAACAACCCAAATGTCCATCCACAAGTGAAGGAGTAAGCAATTTGTGCAATACCCACACAATAGATACTACACAACTATAAAAAGGATGAACTATTGCTACATGCAACAACTTGGATAAATCTTCAAATAATGCTGCTGAGTGAAAACAGTCATACATATATATGTACATATATATACTCTATAATTCCATTTATATGACAGAAAGCAGATATGTAGTTGACAGGGAACTGGGGTAGGGAAAAGAGGGAGGAATTACAAAAGGACTCGAGGAAAGTTTGGTCCGTGATAGGGTGTTCACTAGCTTGATGGTGTCGGTGGCTCCACGGGCAGGCGCTTAGGTGGAAACCAACCAAATTGTACATGTTTAATATGTGCAATTTATTTTATATTGGCTATATCTAAATAAAACTATCTTTATAAGAAGCTGGAGGTGGTGGTACACACCTTTAATCCCAGGATTTGGGAGGCTAAGACAGGAGGACCACAGGTTCAAGGCCAGCAGTAAATTTCAAAAAAAAAAAAAAAATTGAATAGGTTGAGGTGTAGTCCAGAGATAGAACATCCCTGGGTTCAATCCTGAGTACCACAAAGATAATAATAAATAGGAAGAGCGATTGTAAAGTTATGTCCAGGGCACAGCCCCAGTCATGCCAGTGAACTCCATTCTGTATCGTCATGCCCTGCACATTGCCAGGCACATAGGGGCATAACAAGTATCACTGCACTTAAAACAAGTCAGTAGATGTTGGCCTAGCTGACTAATCTGACTCACGAGAAACCTTTCCTCGTGACTGGGTCAGGTCTGTCAAGACATGGGAAGAGCATTGACAGCTTTAGGATGGTGAATCTGATCACTATCAACTCCCTCAGTAGAGCCCTGAGCAGACAGGACCTGAGCCACTCCCATTCCTCCCTCCATCTTCTGCTCACAGCCTTTCAGATGGCTCGCTCCTCCAAGAGCTCCACTGTTGGTCCTGAGGGAAGAGGTGACCTGCAACAGAGCTGGAGCTGCCCCCCAAGACATCTACATCCCTGCTGGAAAGCACCCTTCCCCCAGACAGGGAGGACAGGTGTAACCCCCGAGGTACAGCTTTCTGCTCTGGACAGCAGGACAAGCCCAAGACATTGCAGGTCCCCTGCCCAGTGGAAGTTGATTTCCTCATCCCCCCCTCACAGGGCAGAGCTTACCTCAAGGAAGCAACACCAATGGGAGTCGCAAGGAGAAAGGAAGAGGGAGAGAAAGGCCCAGGGAAGGAGAGAGCATTGCTCATAGGGGCAGCAGGGCATTCTTTATTGATGGGCTCGTTAACTGCTGATGAGAGAAGACTTTCTGCTGCCCCTTCAGGGAGCCAAGCTGTGATCCATCCTGACTGACCCTCTCTCGGAACTCAAGCCAGAGCTCAGACCTTGGCCCAAGGAATTGATAGGGGTGCCAACTGGTCTGGAAGACTAGCACTTCTCCAAGATGGAGGCCCACAGCAAGAATAACAAAGCACCCAGTTATCCTATACATAGCAAGATTAGGCAGCCTCCCCCGAGGAGCAGCAAAAGGTTTATCATTCCAGGGTGACCCCCAACACCCACCAGCAGAGCCCCTTCAGAATATAGGCGCCATGCGTCCACGGGTACCTGGGAGCAAAGTCCAGATTTCTGTAGGATTCACTGGCTGTCTCTCAGTAGCCTCCAGCAACTGGGACAGGACTGGACAGTTTTATGAAGGAAATAAGGGGAAGAAAAGAGGATTGAAAGTAGGGCGGATCCAAATGAAGGAACACCCAGCATGCAACAGGAAGCTTCCAAAATGTGGGGAGGCCCTGCAGATGAAGCCTGTGGACCCCCAAAGACAACATCACCTAGTTTTTATAGTAACATGCATTCCTAAAACTCCTCAGCACTTCATAGTTTACAAAGCCCTTTAAATCCATTATTGAATCATGATTCCTTGCTACAAAAGGACAGAGGACAATAACAGAGTTTTTACCATGCCGGGAACTGTTCTACTATTTCACATAGAATAATTTTATTAAGTTTACCAACAATACCATGAGGGATGTACTAGTATTTTTATCACCATCTTACAGGTGAGAAAATGAAAGCTCAAAGATGTTAGATAATGTCCCCAAGGTCACACAGCTGAGCCTGGATTTGGACCCAAACTACCCTTCCTAGAGCTTGCACGCTGAGCCATTGTGCTGTGTGCCTCAGGGAGACTTAGGGAAGGGTCACTAGTTAATAAATGTATAAGTCCCAACATAAAGTCTTCTGACTCTAACGCCGTTTTAACCCACCCATCTGCATCCTGAAGCTGCCACCGTTCTTTACCTGACCCCCATGGCCTGGGGGAGAGGGGTCCTCTCCCTCTGGAGGGATTTATTCCCAACATTGGCTCTCCTCCAGGCCATGGCCCTCCCAGGGATACTGACAGGGGTCTGGTTGGCATCAGAGAAAAGTCTACATAACAGGTCAGTCAGGCTGAGCTTCTGTCCCCCAGATCTGATGGTACCAAAGCAAGCCCTCACATGTATCCCTTACCCTGGTCCACCCCACAGGCAGGTGGGCGGAGGCCCATCATGATAAATCAATCGGTCACTGAGGAGCCCAGGAACACCTCTGCCTGACCCGATCACCATTTGCTGCAAGGCCTTCTGTGAGCTTAGGCCAAGGATGGGGAGAGCCAGGCCACAGTCACCACTCTGGGTGGCCTGCTTGTTATCCGTGGCTATAGGAAATATCCTGAGTCAGCAGCTAATTCAGCATCTGGACAGTAGCACCTTCGGCCATGAAGTTGGAGGTCGTCCTTTCCTGAGCTCACTCTGCCGACTTTGCCCCAGATCCCTGCCGCCCTGCCACCCTGTACCCTGCCCACCACCATGGCTGGAGCCTGTCTCCCAAGATTCCTCCGGAGGCAGAGACGGCCAGGGTGATCTTGTTTCACAGATGGATAGGATTTCTGAACCCCAGGCATCCGCTGGGCGGGCTCCTTCTGCTGGGCTAGTCCTGCTGACTGCCCTGAGACCAGCACACACCTCCACCATGGAAAGCTGACCGGCTGGCGCACCCCAGGCTCAACAAGCCAAGAATGCCTTCCTCCCCATCGCGCCTGCTGGTGAGTTCTGGGCCAAGTTACTTTCCTTCAGCCTATTCTTTAAGCTCTGAGGCCAGGTCTTAACTGCCATTTCAGCGGACCCCAAGTGACTCTCTCCTAGAGTTCCTAAAGCATTCTAGGGAAATAATACATGCATGGCAAGAAGCAGAAGCTAGTAGACTGGCTCACTTCCTGGCATGCTCCCAGGGAGATGGATTATTCTTACAGACCGCATTCTTCCTTACTGACCTCTGAGGCCTTCCAGAATGCCCGTTTCAGACTGGGCCTTGACTTTACACCAAAAGAAAGCAGAGCTGCCCTCTCCCCACCCCGACCATCATGTCCCATACTTCTATGCACAATTTTGCTCCGGAAATTCTGGAGTCTCCTTGAGGATTAAGGGGGCCCCAGAGCCCTGCTATCCACCCTCTATTTGATGGCTCACATATAAGCCAACAGAAGAGCAGGCCCAAAGAAGAAGCAGCAGTTCAGCCAGGAGGATAGCCACTGGCCTCTGCTGCATCCTATTGGGCACACACAGCCTCCACCACCTACCCCACCGGAGGCGGGCAGACGTCTGCAATCCCACCCTAGGTGCTTTGTTCCATAGCTAGTGCCTTTGTGTACCAATTGATGAATTATTCAACAAATATTTTCAGAGGTTCTTCTGTGTGCAAGGCAACAAACATATTGTACTAGGGACTGGGGTGATACAAGGCTATGAAGCCTTCTCCCAGATCTCTCTATAGACATTATTGTTTCTACTTCACAGATGAGAGAATTGGAAAAGGAGTAGCTCAAGGTCATACAACTTAGGAAATCCTGGAATGTAGCTATAGGGCGGTTCTTTAGAGAGATGACCACAAGGAAATAACTCAGGAGTGGAGGGTGCTTGTAGAAAGGAGAGGCTGGAGGCAGGCTTGGTGGTACACACCTGGAATCCCAGTACTTGGGAGGCTGAGACAGGAGGATCATAGCAACTTAGTGAGGCTATCAGCGACTTAGCAAGACCTTGTTTCAAAATTTAAAAAAAATAATAAAATAATGCTAGGGGTGTAGCTCAGAAATATAATGCCCCTGGGTTTAACCCCCAGCACCACAAAAGAAAAAAAAAAGAAAAGAAAAGGCTACTATTTGGTGTTTTGTTGTTTAGTGTCAACAAGTAGCCACAGAACTTGCTTGCCTGGCCCGGACTACCCATGCAGGGAAAGGGGAGCAAGGGAAAAGATGTGGGTGACCACTACCAGCAGAGAGTAGAAGAAACTGAGGCGCCACCCCAGCAAGGGAGACAGAGGCACACACAGGATGGGGGCCAGGCTAGGTGTGACAGGATCCACTAAGACCTCCAGCACAGGTGAGTGAACCCAGTCTGGCTGTGAGCAGGAGCAGCTGGTAGCCACAAGGGAGAGACAAGAAGTACTGGGGAGCCCATGACTGCAACGCAGGCAAGATGCCTGGCCAGGTGTGGTGCACCTGAAATTCCAGTACTTGGGAAGCTGAGACCAGAGGATGGTAGATATGAGGCCAGCCTCAATAATTTAGCAAAATCCTCAGCTACTTAACGAGACCCTATTTCAAAATTTAGAAAAGGGATGGGTGTGTAGCTCAGGATTAGAATGTCTCTGAGTTCAATCCCCAGTACTAAAAGGGGGAGGGGGGGAAGTGATGCCTGAACAGGCTGGTGGAGGCAGAGGGGAGAAGAAAGGGCCAGGCAGGGAGAAGTAAGCTCATGGAGACAGATGCCACATCTTTGAAAACTGGCGGCGTGTGAAGATCAGAGAGCAGGAGGCCTTCATCTGAGCAGAGAACCAGACCAGGGCACAGCCTGGGAGAAGGAAAAGGCAGCATGGGCTCAGACCATCACAGGGGCAAGGGAAGGCCCCAGATAAACTTTCAAAACCAGCCAAGGAGTCAGGCACGGTGGTGCACACCTGTAATCCCAGTACTTGGGAAGCTGAGACAAGAGGATCGCAGGTTAAAGGCCAACTTCAGCAATTTAGCAAGATCCTGAGCAACTTAGTGAGATTCTGTTTCAAAATAAAATAAAAATAGGTCTGGGGTTGTAGCTCAGAGGTGGAATGCCCCTGGGTTCAATCCCTAGTACACGCACACAGAACCCACTGGACCAGGTGTCAGTGCTGGGTAGGCAGGGCAGGTGTTTCTATATCTATTTTAACCATGAAAGAACTAATATATGTCACTCTAACACTGTGAAGCTGCCCGGAAGCAAAGTCGAAACCTGAATTCGCATCATCTCCTGGTTCCACATGCCAGTCTTTCCAGCTGATAAATTGGCTTCCTAAACATTGGTGGCTGTGGGCAAGGCAGGCAGGAGTAGAGGGTTAAATAGAAATGTTACCATTTTACAATTTTATCTAAAAATATTCTTATATTCCTGAGAAAACCAAACCCCATTTCAGGGAAGTAGGCAGGAGAGGTTTTATGGGGGTAGGGAGAGCCCCCGAATGCATCAGCAGCTGAGCGGAGCTGACCGAGAGGTAAGTTCTGTGGGGCTCCATCCAAATGCCCTGGGAAGCCATAGCAGGATAGAGAGAGAGGCTGGATCTGTTTTGAGAACAGGGCATGTGGGTGTATGGAGAGTGTTGGGCTCAGTCTCAGTTTTCCGCAGTGTCCCTCCTGGCCCCACACCTCCCCAAGGGTCAGCTTGAGGATAGCTGACACCCAAACTCTGCAGAGAGCCAGCCCACCAGGTATTTCAGTGACACACTTGAGCAGAGGCTGCCTCACTGAAAATGCAGGAGCTGGTGGGACCAGCCCCCAGTGAGCACCACCCATAGACGGGGCCTGCAGGAAACTCCTCCAGCCCCCAGGCTCTTGGCTTCTCTGCCATCTCTCTTGATACCCAGAAACAGCACCTAGTGCCATCAGAAGCAGATGCATCCTTGTTTCCAAGGCAAAGAAGGCAGTACAGGACCTTGGAGCACAAAATCAAGAGATCCAGGAGACCTTTCCCCAGCTGACTCCTAGTGAAAAGTATTCCCCCCCAAGGTCAGCAGGGAGTTGTTCTGCCTCTGTGGTTAATAGCAGCTAAATTGTAAGCCCTTAGATTCCTGTTGGAATGAATTATCTGTGCTCATTCTTTCCAGCATCTCTGCTGTTGCTCAGGGTTTAAATGAAAGAGCTCTTGCCTGCATCGTTCCATCCCTTTAGGAAAATAGCTTTGTCCTTGAGCAGTCCCCACAGGGAGAGAGACAGACTGCCCACGCTGTGCCCATCGCCACTCTAACAAGGAAGAGCCACGTGACCAGCCATCTGAGCCCCCTTCAACCCTCCCTGTCTTCTTCCATTGCTCCAAGCAACAGAACAGTGCCCTATTCCAAGAGGCAGAGAGATGAGATGGGAGAAGGGAGTTTCAGGGCACACCTGGGGCAAAAACATCTGTGCATCGTGGGTGGTTTCTGCGCTGAAGGTCTGTGCATGGAGTCTGCTCAAATGTGTCTGCGTATTTGCACCTGAATACAGGTCAATGTGTCCAGGTGTCTTGGTAACTTTATGAGCAGTATGTATGTGACTATTTACATAAGAAGACCCACACAGCCATGTTGGTAGTGTGTGTGTGTGTGTGTGTGTGTGTGTGTGTGTGTGTGTGTGTGTGTGTACCAGGTACAGCTCTTGGCTGAATGAATGACTCTGCATGAGAATCACATGTAGTACTGAGTCTGTTATTGTGAGATCCGAGGATAAAAGGAAGAATGTTGGGTTGGACGTAGAACACTTGGATTGGAACTTAGTGGCTGTAAAACCTTAAACCAGCCATATGCCTTTCTGCATCTCAGTCCTCATGTGTGAAATGGGTTGGTGATCCCTGCTGACCTGAGGGGGTATCATGAAGCTTCCACCTGAGGGAAATGTGTGGTCAGCACGAGTGATCCCTTTGCCCCACGGCAAGACAGGAAGGGGCAGCCTTGTGACAACACAGGGGCCGTCCCCTCATTGGCCATCACCCTCATCGTAGTAGGTTCCGTGTGGGAAGGGACAGCCTCCAAAGGGCAGGCTGACCCTTCAGGAAGCAGGAGAGGGAAAGAAAAAGTGGCCATCCCCGCCCCTGCCCTGACCCGAGGCCGGCCGACACTAGCTATCAGCATTCGCTGGGGTCCACCACGTGCTATGGGCTTCCAGACAGCACCACTTCCTCACCACGGACTATGAGGTGGGTGCCAAAAAGGCAGCTTTAAAGATGAGGAAATTGAAGTCAAGGGGCATAAGTAGCTGAGTCACACATGCAGTAAGTGGCCAAAATCAGGACCCAGAGCTGGCCCCAGCATCTTCCCCTAGAGCCTACACTCTTAGCCAGGATGGAAAGCCTTCCTGTGCAGGGGACAAGTCTGAGGTCCTGCCCCACCTGCCCACCCCCCATGCCTGTCTCACTCTCAAGCTGGATTCGGGTCTCTGGCCAGACCCTGCACTCTGCTGCAAGCCGCAGGCCTGGTGTCTCCAAGGCTGCTGCTCCACCCTCTGCCTGGTGCTCAGAAGCCTGGGGAGCTGGGTTCCTGTGATCACCTCTCCATCAGGGACCAGGAAGACCAGGGCAGGCAGCAAAGCCAGTGAGACTTACTTAAGTCTCCATCATACGCACCCCAGTTGGGAAAACCGAGGCCCTCTGAGAGCAGAATAACATAATCCCAACCACTGGTGAGGCAGAGAGGAGCAGAACCTACACTCTTTGGGCTCCTGGCTGAGGCTGGCCCTGTGGGTCAGCATGAGCTGGAGAGCTGGAGCTTGGTTGGAGAAAGGCAGCGAGTGGGAAGGGGTGGGTCTGACAGCCATCCTCGGGGAGAACCTGCAAGACCTGAGGTCTGGCCGCCCAAGAGGCCCTAAAGGGTGATGGGAAAGGGACCTCAAAGATGGAAGGAGGGGTGCACAGAGTGGCCAGCCATTGCTTCCAACAGGACAACAACGCCCTCTTCTGTCTGGCTGCAAGCAACACCGCAGTCCGTCTTCCAGCCCACCTTCTGCCGGGCACAGTCAGGCACTCTGAAAAGGGAGCAGGAACCTCCCCGGTTCCAGGCCTGCCTGCCAGTCTTCCTGCTCCCCCCACTGGCTGCCAGCCCAGTGACATCTGAGCTTACTCGTGACACAGCCCTGCCCTCCCCCTCCCTGGGGTTCGGAGCCCTGAGGAGCAGTACACACAGATGTCTTTGCAGGATGTCTTCTCTCTGACTGGGTGACAGCTGCTGCCTCACCTGAATGTGGAGGAGGTGTTGGGGTTGCTAGGCAACCCAAGGCAACCTGTGGGGAAAGGCCTTGGACCAGCTCAGGACCCTGCCTGCTGGGTAGAGCTCTGCGACCTTACGAGACCAGACCCACAGGCCCAGCACTAGCCAAAGACAGGCACAAAGGCTGCAGCCCTGCCTACAGGAAGTACCCAGTCTCTCCAGGGAAGAGACCCTCACCACCACCACAAAGACTCATTAGCATTTTTGTGTCAACGGGAAGTGCTACAGAACACAGGGGCAGCCAGGATGGCAGGGAGGCTTCCTAGAAAAGATCTGCTCCTTCTATGGCAGTATTATACATGACACCCAATATCTCCTTCTTACTCCCAAGGACCCTGAGGACAAGTATGCTTGGACTCACAGAGTAAAAGCAAGCAGCGCTCCAGTGGCAATGAAGTGTCCAAGGCCATATGGCAAGTTGGCCTGGCCCTGGGGGGAGAGCAAAGGTCAGAGGATGGATGTGTAAGATGGCCTGGGATATTGAGTGGGCCAAGCTGTTCTCATGGATAGAATAGTGTTGTGTCCAGAGAGAACAGTAGACCACCTTCTAGGGAGTTCCCAGGGTGCAGAAGCACCTTTGCTGGAGTCCTTAGGGAGTCTTTCCCCTCAGTGAGATGGTGGTAGGAGATGTGCACACAGCAGTCTAAAGGGAGGAAGCACAGCGAGCATGTTGGGAGGGGAAGAGGTCTGCTTTCATGCTGTGCACTGCCTCAGCACTGCCAGGCTAGCACAGGGATTAGGAGAGGAATCAGACATTGTAGGAGGCTCCTGAGAATGATCACTCAGCCCTGGGTGAGAGTTCAGGCTGGAGTCAGGGTAATTCTATAGAAGCCTTGAAGTGCTGGGCAGATAAAAAGATCTAAGATTCTCAGGGGAAGGCAGGCTCCAAGACTTGCCCCGAACAGTGGGAGCCACTCCCTAGAGCCCTCAGCTCTGCCACTCCAGCCTCACTGGGAGTTCTCACCCCACCATTGGTCCATCTCTTTCTGGGGGAGCAGTGTAGGGCAGAGGAAGGAGTCCCCACTAGGAGTCCAAGGGCAGCACCAACTCTGATCTTGGCTCCCATGAAATAGTAACTGCAAAGCCTATTGGGATCCAGTGAGATCTCTCTAGAGAAACAGACACTTCCCAGTGCAGGTAACGACTTCTCTCCCACCACCAGACAAAATGCCAATCACAAAGCTGAGGGAAGCCAGACTGCTATGGCCAAGGGCTGCTGTGACATTATGCATGTTTCTGAGAGAGGGTGCCCTGCTGGGTGGGCTCTGGGGGCCACGGTCAACCCCAAGTTCCTGGATGCATTCACTCTCTATTTGCTGAGCATTGCAGCATGCTCCAGCATGGTGTTGGGCACCATGGTGAGCACTGTGCAAGAGGATGCACACGACCCAGGAAGCTCACAGAGCATCCCACATCATCTCCTTTGGTCCTTTCCAAGGTCTGGAAGAATTATTAGCAAACAATGTACTTTTATTTCCTTTTGTTTCCCTTTGTGGTACTGGAGATTGAACCCCAAGGCATTCTACCTCCAAGCTACACCCCTACCCCTATTTTAATGTGTTTAGTTAAGCTTAGTTTAGTTTAGTTTAGTTTAGATAAGTTGCTGAGGGCTTCACTAAGTTGCTGAGGCTGATCTCAAATCAGCAATCCTCCTGTCTCAGCCTCTCAAGTACTGGGAGTATAGGTGTGCACCGCCATGCCCCTATTTCCTTTTTGTTTGTTTGCTTGCTTGCTTTTTTTTTTTTCCTCTGAGAGATTTATTAAGATAAAATGATGCATACTATATTTAAAGCATGCAACTTGATGAGTTCTGACATGTGTATACACCTGTGAAACCATCACCACAATCAAGAAAAGAAGCATACTCATCACCCCTACAAGACCTCACTGAAGCCCCTTGGAAATCCCACTCTCTCCTCCCCATCCCCATCCCAGTGCAATTCCTCACCTGCTTTCCATCACTCTTGATTTGCATTTTCTAGAATTTTGTATTAAATGAAATTATGCTATAGGTGTACCTGTTTTTATCTGGCGCCTTCAACTCAGCCTATTTTCTTATTAGGAATGACAGCATGGAGGCTTGGTGAAGGAATGCAAGCAGTCCAGGCAATGTAGGTGTCCTGGCTCTGAGCCCAGTATGCTGTCGGCACATTTACTACTTATTCGCTCATCACTCATCCATTCCTGTGCCAGAGATTATTTGAGCACTTGGGTGGGCTAAGCCCCGTAGAGACACAGTGGCACACAAAACAGACATGGTCCCTGCCCTCATGACTTTGTAATTCATCTTTTACTCATTCATTCACTTGCTTAACAAATAAGTGCTTAGGAAATAGTCACTCTATGTCCACAGGATACACTGTTTGAACCTGGCACTCTCCCACCACCTTGCTCCCCATCAGCCACCCTCCTATCTACTACTTCAAGTTGAACACTGCGGTGATGCAGGAAGAGATCAGAGATCAATCCTGTCCTCCAAAACCATATAAGACAATAGGAAAACCTCACAAGACACTGCCTATGCCCTGAAGACTTGTAAGGAGTCTTCAGAGCTAAGGTAAGGCTTACCCCATAGACACTGGAACTTCAAACTGAGTGCAAAAAAGTGATCTACACAGGCAGGTTAGGATCAAGGGGCAGGCTGGGGGTCCTCCAAGATGGACCGGCTGGGGAGGGCTCCCAGACAAGGCAGGACCACATGGGCAGAGAAAATTAGGAGAGAGAGAGAGAGAGAGAGAGAGAGAGAGAGAGAGAGAGAGAGAGAGAGAGAAAGTGTATGAGAGGCAGGTCGGGCAGAACAGATGGGGAGAACAGAGTGCTGAGAATTCCTCCTGCAATCTTCACATGAAATGTGTTTTCTGCCCACAAGTATGTTACTTTAGGTTTATGTGTGGAGCAGAGGGGAGGGGAGTGTGGAGGGCAATTCTTTACATTTTAAAATAATTTGCAATTTACAAAGTGCTTTCACTGTTATACCTTATTTAGTTCTCAGTATAATCTTTGAGATGGGGATTACCATTATTTTTCCTCACTTAGATCGGAAAACTAAGGGTCATAACATCCAGTGATTTTTCTCAAAAATACACAATTCATAACAGCTAAGCAGAGCCTCCAAGCAGATCTCTTATCCCCAGGACTGGTTCTCTTTTCCCGATGCCTGTAATGATCCCCATTTACTACAATAAGCAGGGCAGGTGCAGCCACCTGTACAGCGAACACTTCCCCAGGGCTCACCATGTGCAGAGTCAGGATCTGAGCTCAGGCCAACTGGCTCCACTCTGAGTTCTCACCACTGCTCCACCCTGCTCTCCAAGCAGCCTACCACTCACCAAGCGCCCTTGTGGAGGGCCAGCTCCCATCATGCTCGGTGGTGGGTATGTCCTTCCCCAGTCCACAACAGAGGAAGTCACAGCTCAGTGAAATTAGGAAACTTGCAAAGGCCACACATGCCTGAGAGGCAGAACAGGCGCTCAGTCAGGCCCAATCTTATCACTCAACATGTGGCTCCTGAACTGGAAAAAGAGGACATGGGGCCAAGCAGCACTGGGCTCCCACGATTCCATAGCTCTGGCCTGCAGCTCCCTGCAAAGCCTGGGCTCCCACACAGGGAACCCACAGTGTAATGTGGTAGGCCCTGGGCCAGGAGACCATGACAGGGTTCAGGTCAGGACTATGCAGAACTTTGCTGGGTAATCTTCGGAAGGTCACTCGGCCCCTGTGACTTGACAGAAATAACATCTTCTACCTTACATAATTATTGTCATCCAGTGAGATAAGGGAATGTAGAATCACTTTAAGGAGACTACCATGAGCACTGCAGGATATCTCTGTCACCTATAAATGAAACTACTCCAAGGCCATAGCCGCTACAGATTTCCTTGAGGCTAGGTCCCTTACCCTCCTCCACCCTCGCTCCAGTCTGCCTGACTTCCATGCTCTGCAGCTGAAGTTTAAACTAGCAAGGACCTGGGGAAGGAATGTTAGTGGATATGTTTGTGGACATCCAAGCCTACTGGACATGTTCTCCTAACCACCCCAACATACACACATGGGAGAGAGAGAGAGAGAGAGAGAGAGAGAGAGAGAGAGAATGAATATTACTTACTTTCTACTGAAAATGATTTTTCTAAGTTATTCACCTTGAGCCAAAAAATTCCAATGACTCACACTAAACGTACCAGGATAGGGGAATGAGGTGCAATGCAGAGGGAAATACACGAAGTGCTGTGTGCATGTGTGTTTGTGTCACTTCGAATCTCACTATGATGTATAATTACAATGCACCAATAAAAGTATTGAAAACGAGAGGAAAATTCCAAGTGGCTGGGGGCTTCTAAAGTTCCTATGATAGGGAGAAGTTGGCCTAAACAATAATAGCTGTAATATAATTATCTTTCCACCAAGCATTTTATATATGTGTCATATTTAATGTATCCTCAAAGCCACCCTAGGAGTTGCTTCCAGATGAGGGACCAAGGCAGGAACATTTTATTACTGTACAGGACACCATGGACTGGCCAACCCACCTCCATCCTCTTGTTCTTCCTTCTGAATAGAGTCCCAGCTGGGTTCACATATCCACTCCCAGGCCTCCCCACTTGGTCCAAGAAGCAGTGGTGGAGGTAAAGAGATATGGTAGACTTCTGGATATATTTAGAAGATGTAATCAATAGGAAGTATGAGGAACTGGCTGTTGGATAGGAAAGGCAGGTGTTAAGGATTAGAACAGGCATGGCAATGTCTTGGGCAGATTGAAGGACTTCACACAAATACAAAATGATTCTTTTCCTTATCAAGAAACATTAACTACTCCTTTTATTGTGACCCCCCTCCCACTCACCCACCATTTATGGAGACCCCACTTTGTTAGGAAAAGTTTGCACCTCTCCACCAGGCTCCTTATTTGCGACTTCTAGTAGTTATTAGGGGGTGCAAATTGATTTCAAGGAAAGATGTTTATCAAAACAACCATGACCCCCTTTTCAAGCAAAAAAAAGTCATTGTTTAGTCCATTGATAAACCTTACCTCAATAACCAAGAGGCAACTATAACCTACCCTGACTCCCTAATAATGAATTTCCCCTTCTCCACAGCTCACAACAGGCATCGAAGACTGAGAGTCTTCATGCTGCTTCCCTGACCCCCCTAGAATGGATGTGTGTGGCTGGAAGGAAATGGAAGTTGCTCTGGTCAATTTTGATAACTCGGATGAAATCCAGGAAGAAGCAGGCTATGCCAGGGACTTTGACCCAGCCAGCCCAAAAGGTCGGCCTGGAAGCAGCCCCTTTTCCAACTGGAAGATCCTCATCAGCGACAGCACCAACCATGAGACTGCCTTCTCCAAGCTCCCGGGAGACTATGTGGATGCCCCAGGCCCCGAGCCAGTGGTCTGGAATGAAGGAAACCAGCGGGTGATCATCAATATTGCCGGGCTGAGATTCGAGACCCAGCTCAGAACCCTCAATCAGTTCCCAGAGACCCTCCTCGGAGACCGGGAGAAAAGGATGCAGTTCTTTGACTCTATGAGAAACGAGTATTTCTTTGATCGGAACCGGCCCAGTTTTGATGGGATCCTGTATTATTACCAATCTGGTGGGAAAATCCGGCGGCCAGCCAATGTCCCCATTGATGTCTTTGCCGATGAGATCTCCTTCTACGAGCTGGGTAGTGAAGCCATGGACCAGTTCCGGGAGGATGAAGGCTTCATCAAAGACCCCGAAATACCACTCCCCACCAATGATTTCCACCGGCAGTTCTGGCTCCTCTTTGAGTACCCCGAGAGCTCCAGCGCTGCCCGTGGCGTGGCCGTGGTCTCTGTGTTGGTTGTGGTAATTTCCATCACCATCTTCTGCCTGGAGACACTACCGGAGTTCCGGGAGGACAGGGAGCTGAAGGCGGTCAGAGACCCCAGCTTCAACATAAGCAAGTCAGACCCGTCTCAGGCCATGTTCACCGACCCTTTCTTCGTGGTGGAGTCCACCTGCATCGTGTGGTTCACCTTCGAGCTGGTGGTCCGCTTTGTGGTCTGCCCCAGCAAGACCGACTTCTTCAGGAACATCATGAACATCATCGACATCATCTCCATCATCCCTTACTTTGCAGCTCTCATCACAGAACTGGTGCAGGAGACAGAGCCCAGCTCCCAGCAGAACATGTCCCTGGCCATCCTGAGGATCATCCGCCTGGTGAGGGTCTTCCGCATCTTCAAGCTCTCCCGCCACTCCAAGGGGCTGCAGATCCTGGGGCAGACGCTGAAGGCTTCCATGCGGGAGCTGGGGCTGCTCATCTTCTTCCTCTTCATCGGAGTCATCCTCTTCTCCAGCGCGGTCTACTTTGCAGAGGTAGACGAGCCGGAGTCCCATTTCTCTAGCATTCCCGATGGCTTCTGGTGGGCGGTGGTCACCATGACAACTGTAGGCTACGGTGACATGTGCCCAATCACCCCAGGAGGGAAGATTGTAGGCACTTTGTGCGCTATTGCTGGGGTCCTCACCATTGCCCTCCCCGTGCCCGTCATCGTCTCCAACTTCAACTATTTCTACCACCGCGAGACTGAGAACGAAGAGAAGCAAAGCATCCCAGGAGAAATTGACAAAATTCTCAACAATCCAGGCTCAGGAGTGGGCAGCACAGATTCTCTTAATAAGACCAATGGTGGCTGTTCCACAGAGAAGTCTAGGAAGTGATCAGTCCAGGGTTTCTTGAATCTTTTGTGGCCAACAGGCCATCTGTGACTGCAAGCCGTTTTAATAAATCCATATTTCTGCTGTATTTTCTAAGCTATTTCTTCTCAACCCAACACAGAAAGATTTCATTTTCCTTTCCTGTGAAGGAGTAGTTCGGGTGCCTACATCGACAGTACTGACATCATAACCTGCATCTTACCAAGATCCCAGGTGATTTGTTTATATATTAAAGACTAGGAAGTACTGGGTTTGGTCTTCCTAAGGGGAAGCTTTTTTTTTTTTGGTACTGAAGATTGAACCCAGGGACATTCTACCTTCAAGCTATACCCCCATCGTTTGTTTGTTTGTTTGTTTGTTTGTTTGTTTTTGAAACAGAGTCTCACTAGGTTGCTGAGGTCCTGCTAAGTTGCTGAGGCTGGCTACAAACCTGTGATCCTACTGTCTCAGCCCTGCAAGTACTGGGATTACAAGCATGCACCACCACATCTGGCTAGGAAGCATCTCAAAAAGCCAGAGTTACAGAGCACAGTAGCACACACCTCTAATCCTGTGACAGGAGGATTGCAGGTTCAAGGCCAGCCTCAGCAACCAGCAAGATCCTGTTTCAAAAAAAAAAAAATTAAAAAGGCTGAGATATAGCTCAGAAGTAGAATGACCCTGGATTCAATCCCCAGTACCAAATATAACTAACAACTGGCTCGTGCAATTATGGGGGCTGGCAAGTTCCAGATCCTGCAGGGTGGGTGGCAGGCTGGAGGGTCAGGAGAGTTGGTGTCATGACACTGGTCTGAAGGCCAACAGGCTCAAAACCCAAGTAGAGCCAGGCGTGGTGACGCACGCTTGTAATCCCACTACTTGGGAGACTGAGACCAGAGGATCTGGGTTTGCCGCCAGCCTCAGCTACTTAGTGAGGCCCTTCACAACTTAGTGAGACCCTGTTTCAAAATAAAGAATAAAAATAGGACTGGGAGTATAACTTGGAGGTATAATGCCCCTGAGTTCAATTCCCAGTACCAAAAAAAAAACAAGTAGAGTTAATGTTTCAATTCAACTCCAAAAGCAAGAAAACTCAATGTCCTACTACCAACCAAGGAGGGGCTGGGCCCAGAGCACCTGCCTTTGGGATCAGCAGAGCTGGACCTGAGGCCAATATTTATGGAACTCCTTCTGTGTGGCAGACACTTTGTAGTCACTGTATCAGGACACCAAAAGGACAAAGGGCCTCTTTTAATGTTCCTGGAAAAAAAAGAAGCAAATAATGTCAGGAAAGCAAGAATTTTTTCAGAGGGCGATACAGTTTGCAAAGGGCTAAGTCTTGTATTTTCTTTTCCACCACATTATGCCTCTATCTTTGTAAGGAACTGTACAATACAAGACTAATAGTCCTTTATAAATCATAAAAACTGAAGGGTTCTTGAGTGGAAAGCTCTTTAGACTTGGAAACAAAGAACCTGGTTGAGTCCTCATTAAGTATATGCGTTTGCCCTCAATGAACGTATTTCCTTAAGTGGAAAATGGAAACTAAAAAATAAAATAAAATAGAAACTTCCTCAGAGCAAACATAGTAGTGTTCCCATCCTCCCCCCACACACACACACATACACACACACACTCTGGAAAGAGCTGGCCCCCAAGTCCTCCTAGCTGTCCTCCTTCACCCAGTCTGCCCAATGGGGCTCCTCAGGGTGATTGCAGGCCTCCAAAGTGACTGCTCAGGACCTGCCCTCTACTGGAGGCAGGTCCCTTCTGACTTTCTGTTTCTCTGATTCTTACATTCCACCTCTTTGAGCTTACTGAAAACTGGTTAGAATTACACCTGCCTCACCAAGCTGTTGGGAGGACTGTGAAAGCACTCAGTGATGGAGGATTCCCCAGAGCCATTCATGGCAATAAGCACATCACAAAGAAATGAATTGTTATTCTTTAAACGTTTTCCTTTCGGACCAATTAACACCGCCCAAAGGAATATAGAACTTGCCTTTGCCGTCCTCATCAAATGCCAGCCCTAAGTAGAAGACAACTGATCTAGAAGTAGCACAAGAACAGAATTAACCAATGCAGAGAGAGATGGTAGTAGGGGTGAGGATATCATGTTTAATAAGTGACTACCATGTTCTGGATGGTTTTCATTTCAGCTTAACAACCATGATAAGGTAGGTATGATTTCCATTTAACAGATAAGAAAACCGAAGCTTCTAAAAGAACTATTTCCCTATGTCATACTGTGGAGGAGTCATCCAAGGCACCCCAGCGAAGGGAGCACAGAAATGGCAAAATCAGATGCAGATGGCACCCTAACTGTCCTATCTTCCCACCTCCTTGGTCAAGGACCTAAGTCCTATTTGCTGCCAACAGTTCCTCGCCAAACCAAAGGACCATCATAGGTTAGCATTCCTCCTGAGGTTCTGGGACATGGAGAGACTGGTTTGAGCCTTTCCTCGCTGTCCCAGTCTCTCCGGGTCCACATCTGTACAGGGGGGCCACTTGGAGCAACTTGGCCGCTTGTCTGAGAGGGAGGCTCTGCAGGGCCTTCAGCACAATCTGCTGAGCACAGACCAGGTGTGGCCCGGCACCTGGGCCTCCTGCCTGATTCTGCTCACACTCAGGGCACCCCTGTCCTTCTCACAGGCTGGTCAGCAGCTGCTTCCTGATGGGCCTGGCCAGCCTCACTCTGTCCTGCGCTACTTCCCTCCCTCGACCAGCTCAGGCACTCGCTGAGGATTTGGAAGCTGGTGCGTGGTATGATAGGTCACCCTCCTTTCCACAGTGGGTGAGAAACCCAGCTCACTCTGAACCTGCAGAGAAGACCGTGTGGACGCACATGACTGGGAACTGCCCAGTCTGTGGACTCAAGTTCACCTTCAGAGCTCTCCTCGCCTCTTCTCTGCTTGTCTCTGCTACACACCTCTGTGCTCCTGTAGGAAGACCCTCTCCACCGGGCAGGAAGAATGGCAGCCCCATTTCATAGCCTTATCACCACCTAACCGAAAAGGAAAGAATAATATATACATACACATAACAAATAAACACACATACACATAATCACCTTCTAATTAGCTATTATTCCTCACAAATATGTTAATTTTTTGAAAGGCAAAAAGTTTTGTCTCAGTCTACTGCTACATTCTCATTTCTATCTCAAAACATAAGTACTCAATAAACATCTGTTGAATTAAATGAATTGCCCTCTTAAGCTCTCCTTCCAGATTACCCTAAAGAGACCAAACTAAGCTAATCCTATAGGCCTGGTGAGATTTCATCCTGTCCCACCCATACTCTGGTCCAAATCCTACAGCCATGGGCTGAAGTCAGATATCCCGTAATGTGAGTGAAATGCAGGTGACCCTTGAAGGAGTTCTGAGGATGTGCCCTGGGGCCTGGCTGCAGCTGGGACAGGGCACCAGGAAGGCCTGGCCCAGAGCCCTGCACATCCCCAGCCAGCAGGAATAGGCAAGTTTCCCTGGGCAGCATTGCATGCTGGTGACCCTCAGTATGACGCTGACTCACACAGACATTGATCTGGTGCATACATGCTTTCTAAAACTGGAAGCCAACATCTAATTTTGGAGATTTCACTTTTTTATCTTTTCTTTTAAGAATAGATTAGTCAGATGCAGTGCAGTGGCACGTGCCTATAATCCCAGCAACTCAGGAGGCTGAGGCAGGATGATCGCAAGTTCTAGGCCAGTCTAGGCAACTTAGCAAGACCTTGTGTCAAAATAAAAGGGCTGGGGATGTGGCTCAGTGGTAGAGTGCTCCTGGGTTCCATCCCTAGAACTCAAAATTAAAAATATTAAAAAAACAAAGATTAAATAAGGACAGCAAAGTCTTGATAGTTATGGGACCCAAGTAATGGGTTTATGGGGGCTCATTTTACTATTCTTTCTGTTTTTATGTTTGGAAATTTTCACAATAAAATTTTTAATGTATCTCTTTTAATAGAAAGAAATATATGTATATATATATTTTTTTCCCACTGGTGCATTGTAATTGTACATCACAGTGAGGTTCAAAATGGTACAAAATACACAGGCACAACACTTGATGTGATTCCCTCTGGATTCCCTGCTTCCTGCTGCATCCCATCCCCACCCCCACCCCATATAGGCTAGTGCAATTGGTAGTGATTCTTTCATATATGGACATTGCACTATTTGAACTGTTTTCTTTATGCATTCTCCTTTTCCCTTCCCCACCTCCCTCTCCCAACCCCCTTTCACTATTCTACTGGTCTCTTTCCTTATTTATCTGAAGTCCCTTTTCTTCCTATTTTCTCTCTAGGTTCCACACATGAGAGAAAACAATCAACCCTTAACTTTCTGAGACTGGCTGATCTCACTTAGCATAATAGTCTCTAGTTCCATGCAGTTTCCTGCAAATGACATAATTTTTTCTTCTGTATGACTGAGTAGAATTCCACCGTGTGAATATACCACATTTTCTCTGTCCGTTCATCTGTTGATAGACACCTAGAAAAAACAAATAGCCTAATCAAAAAATGGACAATTGAACTGAATACACAGTTCTCAAAAGAAATACAAATGGCCAATAAATATTTTTTTAATGTTCAACATCATTAGCAATCAGGGAAAGGCAAATCAAAACTATACCTCACCGAAGTTAGAACAGCAATCATCAAGTACCCAAACAATAATAAATGCTGGTGAGGATGTGGGGAAATAGGAATTCTTTATACACTGTAGGTAGCATTATAAATTAGGAGTTCAGTTCAAAGTTTCCTCAAAAGACTAGGCATAGAACCACCATATGACCCAGGTATACCACTTCTCCATATCTTTCCAAAAGAATTAAAGTCAGAATACTATAGTGATGCACGCATAGCCATGTTTATGTGTTAGAAATAACTTTTTATAGCATCAAGAAAAGGCATGTGTTCAAAAATTGCTTGGCAAGGCAATTTTACTTTTTTGCAAAAAAGGGTGCTCCCAAATATACAAGAGAGAGAGAGAGAGAGCACCTGAGGAAGAACCTGGTGGGTCTTATATCCCTAATGCAAAGCCCCTCCTGCGCTGAACTCCTATTGGTGGGAGTTACAGTTTCACATTCTTCCCAGGGGAAGTTGGGGGAGGGTCAGCACCTACAATCTCTTGAGCTGCTAATTTTGTGAAGGAATCCAAGTATTATAAGATGGCGAATTACAAGATGGCGAATTAAATCGAGCTACTCCTTTGACAGAAAAGATACAATTATATTCTCACATATGGCAGCATGATTCACAATAGAAAATGTATTTCTTTCTGACTTCTGTTGGGAAATCAGAACACGTGGCTGCTGAGTGACCACAGTAGTGGAGGCTGCTCCCCAGGCTACTCTCTCCCAGTCCCTCTAGGGTCCATGGTCCACCTGCCAACCCCAGAGGGGTGGGCATCTGGCTTGGTAACCCTTGCTCTGCTGGCTGTGACAAACCTGCCGGGAGGTTAGATTTGTGTGACTGATGCCAGGAAACGCATCTGGGGGACCATGGATTCTGTACTTGGAGCTTTGGTGTATTGAACGGTTTGCTAAGATCTGATCTGTTCTCTCTTCTCCCCAACATCCGTCTGAGCAGAGAGGACAGGGTTACTACAGGGAAGGAGGACACCCTGAAGCAGCCTGCAGGCGTTCTCCTCTCCTGCTCAGGGGACAGCGTCCTGCCTGCCCCATAACTGCACTTCCTGGTGAGCAGGCTTGAGGAAGATGAGGAGAACCACCTGCTCAGAAGGTCTTGGAAGGCCCTGCCTCAGGAGCCTCCTCAAGCTTTTCAGTGGAGCAACCAAGCCTTGAAAAGTTGAGTGTAGTGGCCCAGCATAATCCCAGGACTCCGGAGACTGAGACTGGAGGATGGCAGTTTTGAGACCAGTCTCGGCAACTTAACAAGACCCTTATCAACTTAGAGAGACCTGTTTCAAAATTTAAAAATGCCCCTAGGTTCAATCCCCAGATTAAAAAGAAAGGTAGTCAATGGGGACAGGCAATCTGGAAGTCCAGCTCCTTCACACCTGGCTCCTGCCCAGCCCAGGCTCTGGAGCAGCCTTTCCCACCTGCTCAACAGAGCCCCTCCCAGGAGCGCAGAGACCTTTCCTGCCCCATCCAGGAGCCCATCCACCGACCCTCTCCTCTTTACAGGTCCCGAGGTTGGAGAAGAGAAGAAAACCCCCAAGGTGTCCCTGCCCAGCTGGCAGATGATTCCAGCCTCCTGAAAAATAAACCGACCAGGTCCACCCCAGGGAGTGGAGTGCTCTAGGACCCTTTGAAGTAAGAGGAAGAAAGGTGGCTGGGCTCCCCAGGGACGCAGTGTTTGCTCCTCCTGCACATCCTTAGAGGCAGGAGGACGTTTGCCCTCAAAACCACAGAGATGAAAAGGAACTGGGGACGGCAGGGAGCCGGGAGATGGGAGAAAGGAAGATCAGACAAACTTTTGTTATCACATCTCAGGGGAAGCGGAGGTAAAAGGCTGCCTGCGAAATGTCACCGGATAATGAATGCTATTTCACTCCATCTCCAAGGTGTCAGTCAGAGGCTTGGGAAAAGAGTGGCAGCCATCCTTCTTAGGAATGAATTCCAGATGGAGCTTGTGCTCCTCTGAACCAGAAGGGCA
The DNA here is from genome assembly GCA_004027655.1 of Graphiurus murinus. Taxonomy (NCBI): domain Eukaryota; kingdom Metazoa; phylum Chordata; class Mammalia; order Rodentia; family Gliridae; genus Graphiurus; species Graphiurus murinus. Next base: position 39,116 of record PVLC010003509.1, on the reverse strand, counting down.
TGGCTGAGCCCTCCCCTGCCCCCCACATCTCCCACTTGCCCCTTATTGTTCTATTGTTAATAGAAATAATTAATATGAGAAACAGAAATAATAAATAGCACCAGGCTCCCAAGTTATTGTGAGAGTTAAACAGAAATTCCTCAGCAAACTGTAAAAGGTGCTATACAAAGTGGGACCAAAGTAGACAGTGGCCTGACCCTTCCTTGGCTGATCCATGCTCAGCAACAATCTGGGAAAGATGCATCACACCTGGGATGAAAACCCACCTGTGGGCTGCAAACCCTTCTGGGCCATGGGCCTTTGACTGCTACTACCCCAGCCCAGCGTCTGGTCCATAATAGATGCTCAGCAAATGGAGGAATAGAAAGGAAGGATCGATCATGCAAGGGGGAACCAAGACATAAGAGGGCCAAACCAGAGGGCCCCAACTTCCCCATACCTCCCAAGGTAATATTAATTGTGACTGTCTAGCTGGAGAGTTTAGGTTGGAGTAACTCCTTGGCACAGACTTTTCTGTGCAGGTCCTGAATTCCCTATTTTTCCTGAGATTCCACGAAGGAGAAGATAAGTAGCATCCACTGTGTGCCAATGATTAACTTTCTTAGGGGTGAGGATGTCACAGTTGTTGATTCCCCCAAACATTTACCAACTTCCTACTGAAGCCAGATGACCAAGCTGTCTCTGGGGTTACAGAATCAGCCAAGACGGGTGTCTGTGTCCTTGAGGAGTGAAAATGGGCTTTGCAGAAGGGCCAGAAACCCACACCCCCGCTGTGGGTGAGCCTGACCCCTTCCCCTTCCTGATTCCTCCTACAAATTAATAGCTCACTTGCTCCCTGCCCATCCAAACAAGGAAACTGTTCCTGTGTGGCCCATCCTCTGGCCACTCATGAGCAGCAAGGGTGTACCTTTTTTTTTTTTTTTTTCAGTACTGGGGATTGAACTCAGGGGCATTCTACCTCCAAGCTGCATCCCCAGTCCTATTTTTTATTCTTTATTTTGAAACAGGGTCTCACTAAGTTGTGGAGGGCCTCACTAAGTAGCTGAGGCTGGCTGCGAACCCAGATCCTCCGGTCTCAGCCCCCCAAATGCTGGGATTACAAGCGTGTGCCACCATGCCCGGCGTTCCTGTGTGGCCCATCCTCTGGCCACTCATGAGCAGCAAGGGTGTACCTGAAGGAGCTCATTTTCCACCTCCATGTTCTGCTCCCTGGAAGACATGTGGTCACATTCAAAAGAACCAGGCCCTGAGGTCCAGGAGGCCCTTAGGTCCAGTCAAGGAGCTGTGCTGGAGAGATGCAAGGGAGGAAGACGTTCTCTTGTTGTCTTGGAGAGAGTGCTGAGGTGTTTGCCTTTGAATGGTAAAAGGGAAGACCCCATTGCATTTCCCCAGAGAGACCCCCTGGCCTCCCTTGGTGAGAGGGTGGACCTCCCCGCAGGGGGAGGAGAAAGAGGAAGGGCCCAGGACTCTTTCTATTCTTTGGAATCACAGACTGGGAAGAGAGGCTGTGGCCAGGCCCCTGAAGTGAATGGTGAGGCTCTTATTAAAAAAGTTTAAATGATTAGAAAGAGAAAAGAGCTGGTACCTTCTCTTTGAAGCTGGATAAAGGAGGGAAAAATAAATAGGAAAAAGACTAAGACTAAAAACAATTTCTTGGAGAGAAAAGAGGTGTCCAGATGTCTTGAGGTTTGTTTGTTATAGTCAGCTTTGAAGCATCATCTGTAAATAAAATGCTCAAGTTCAACTGTTGTAGTGACAGGTGGGTGCTTTTTTAAATAAATAAATAAACAAACAAATAAGGAAAACTTTTTTTTTTTTTTTTTGCTAAGGAAATACAAGCAGGAAATGCTGTGTTAAATCTGGTAAGGCAGTATATGGAAGGAGGCAGGGCTTAGCACATCTTATAGTGCAGATCTAGATTCAAATCTAGGTTTGCTGTGTGACTATGGCCAGGTTACTCAAACTCTCTGAGATTCAATCCTTTCAGCTTTGTTGGGGTTCTTATGCATATCTTTTTAGGGATGTCAAGAAAACTAAGTGAGCTGTTGCTGCAGTTTGGATCTGGAATGTCCCTCAAAGGCCGGCATGTTAAAGATTTGGTCCTCAGTTTGGCATTAGCAGGAGGTAATGGAAACTTTAAAAGGTGGGGCCTAGAAGGAGGAGGTTTTAAGTCATTGGAAGTGTGCCCAGAAGGGACCTGTGGGATGCTGGTCTCTTTCTCTCTCTCTCTCTCTCTCTCTCTCTCTCTCTCTCTCTCTCTCTCTCTCTCTCTCTTCCCCCCACCCCCCAAACAGCCAAGAGGTCAATGGACTTCCTCCACCACAGGCTCCCACCACGATGTATTGTTCTGCCACAGACCCAAAAGCAATGGGGCCAATCATTCATGAACTAGAAACCAAAATAATCCTTTTCTGTTCATAAGTTGTTGTCTCAAGTATCTTGTTATAGTAACAGAAAGCTGACTAGCACAAATGTCAAAAAGAAAGCCCCTTTCATAGAACAGGCATTAAATAAATAGTAGTCCCCCCCCCCCAATAAGGAATCTCAGAAAAAATGTAAGCAAGCTCCCTTGCCACTTGGTATCAGCATACCTGAACTCAGGGTGCAGCAAGAGTGGCCACTGGGTTTCTGCCACTGTGAGCCCCTTAAGACAGTGTGTAATTTCCCCATGAAGCAGAACTACCTCCAAGCTCCCCTGTGACACTTCTCTGTCATTCTCACACCTCCCTCCTAGGACAGGAATAAGCACAGAAGTCACTAATGCTGTGGGGTTTAAACATTGTTAAGGCATTGGAGCCTCACAATAACCCTGCATGTTGTTCAGGAAGCTTTGGAGCCAGGCATGGTGGTGCACACTTGTAATCCTGAGACAGGAGTATTGCAGGTTCAAGGACACCCTAAGCAAGTAGTGAGGCTCTCATCAACCTGGTAAGACCCTGTTTCAAAGATAAAAATTTTAAAAATAGGGCTGGGGATGTAGCTCAGAGGTAGAAGGCCCCTGAGTTCAATCTCCAGTACCAAAAAAAAAAAAAGGAAGCTTTGGGCATTTGCCCTATTTTAGAGTTGATGAAACAGAGATTCTAAAGAGCCCAATGACTCACCCTCTCTCCCTGAACCTTTCCCTCACTCCACAGCTGCCTCCCCTGACCAGGGTCTGGCCAAGCACAGCTTACCAAACCACTCTAAGGGGCCCCTCCCCTCCACCCCAGAGGACACTGGCCTTCCTAGGGGCCACACATTGGGTCTGCATCTGCTGGGGAGTGTTGGTTAGTCTGCCAGGGCTGCTGTAATGAGTGCCACAGACGGGGCTTAGTTAGCAGGATGGATGGGCCGCCTCCTAATTCTGCAGGCTGGAAGTCTCCAGTCAAGGTACCAGAAAGTTGCTTCCTGGCCCGGTAGTTGACCACCTTCTCCCCATATCTCTCTCCTCTGAATGTGTCTGTGTCTATGTCCTTTTATTTCTTTTTTCCTCAGTACTAGAGATTGAACCCAGAGCCTCCCACATGCTAGGCAAGAGCTCTACCACTGAACTACATCCCCAGCACTTTTTATTTTTAATATTTATTTATTTATAGTCAGGGTTTCACTAAATTGCCCAGGCTGGCCTTGAATTTACTATCTTCCTGCCTTAGCCTCCAGAGCAGCCGGGTTTACAGGCCTGTGCCACCAAGCTCAGCAAATTTCCCCTTTTTATGAGGACACCAGTTGTATTGGATTAAGGCTCGTCCTAATGATCTCATTTTAACTTTTAACCCTTATAAAGACTTACCTCCAAATGAAATCACATTCTGGGGGTGAGAACCCTAACATATCTTTTTGATAGGGGCACACAAATCATCTTCTCTCTACAAATGAGGAAGCCAGTTTAGAAAGGTTAAGTGATATTCCCAAAGTCACAGAGCAAGGAAAAGCAGCAGCTCCTAGCCTTGATGCAGATCCCTGGGGGCTCCCACCACATCCCGTTCCCTGGCTCAGCTGCCAGGCGTCCACAGAGCCCACACTCGCCATGGGTGGAGGGCTCCCACCACAGAGCTGCCCTTCACAACTGCAAGGAGGGTTAGAGAGGTGAACTGGAGAGAGAATCCCCGCCTGCAACCTGGCCTCCCTTCCCCCCAGCCTCTGCCTTTCAAGCTTCCAGAAGCAAGGAGAGAGGTGAGCTGTGGGCGGGAGGAGAGGAGGGAGTGCCAGTCAAAAGGTGCTGGAGTGTTTTGCAAGTCCCAGAGGGAAGGGCTGCCTCCCTCCAGTCTCCTCTCCAGGAGCCTGGTTGGTTTCAATCAGGGAGCACTAAGTAGGTTCTGGAAAACAGCTCCCACTAGTGATTTCTAAAATGAAGCTGCTTTCCTTCAACTGTTGAGTGGTATTTTGAGGGGTTGGTTTTTTTCTTTTTGTTTCATTTTGGTATTGGGGATTGAACCCAGGGCATTCTACCTCAAAACCCCCCAACCCTTTTATTTCTTATTTTGATTCAGGATCTCACTAAGCTGCTGGCCTCAAACCTGTCATCCTCCTGTCTTAGCCTCCAGGGTACTGGGATTACAGGCATGTGCTACCATACCTGGTTTGAGTCATGTTTTGGAGCTTCTTAATTTGTTTGGTTGGTTGGTCTGTGTGGGGGGAGCAGGGATACTGGGGATTGAACCCAGGAGCATTCTACCTCTGAGCTACACACCCTGTCTTATTTTATCTTTATTTTGAAACAGCATCTCACTAGGTTGATGAGAGTCTCACTGTTTGCTGAGGCTGTCCTTGAACCTGCCATCCTCCTGTCTCAGCCTCCCAGTACTGGGATTACAGGCATGCCTGTGCATCACCACACCTGGCTTAGTTTTTTAATGTCCTGTTTCCTGCCTCACACTCTGAGAAGAGGAGCCAAAAACCAACCCCCGCCCCATGCACCCTCTCCCCAGTGCCTTCCCCCTTCCCCCAGGCCCCAAGGAGTCCCATATTTGACAAATGGACCCATCTCCAAAAAGGACTCAGCTGGGACCTGGGAGTGAGACTGGCCCCTCTGAGAGAGGACTCTCTTTTATACTGGCATCTTGCTTAAATTTTATATGGATTTTTGATGCTTTGGATGACTGGACTGCTTTGAATTCCAAGTTCAGAACCTGAAGGCAGCCTGGCTGGACGCCAGTATTGCAAGGCCCAATGGGAACATCAGACCTCCCTGTCTAAGGCTGTGGGGAGCTGCAAGTGTCCTCTCTGTCCCCAGTCCCCAAGTGTGAAAAGCTTCCCAGCTTGCTCACATTCCTATGATAATAGCAACTATTCCTTCATACCATGTCCTTTCATATCATGATATCATTTGTTCCTTGCAACTGTCCTCTGGGTATAGTTCTTGTGTGTTTCAGATTAATAACTGAAGCCAGGTGTGGTGGCACATGCCTGTAATCCCAGTAGTTGGGAGGCTGAGACAGGAGGATCACAGGTTTGAGGCCAGCCTCAGCAACTTAGCAAGGCCCTCCACAACTTAAGTGAGACCTTATTTCAAAATAAAAAATAAAACAGGGCTGGGAGCGTACTTCAGAGGTAGAACATCCCTGGGTTCAATCCTTAGTACCACAAAAAAAAAAAAAAGAAAGAAAGAAAAGAAATTAATAATTGAGGAAACTAAGGCCCCAGAAAGATGAAGTTCACAAAGCCTGGTGAGTGGCAGGATTACAGTCTGATGTCCTCAAATTTATCTAAACTTGAAAACTCATTTCTGCATCTCAACAGTACTGCCTCAAGTGAAAGAAGTTCCACACAGTTACTGTCCACAGAGAACACAAAACATCTCGACTTACTTGTCTAAAACGTGGTGTCCAGCAGCACTGTGCTCTCCAGGCTCCTGGCTCTGAGAACCTTTGAGTCCCCTGCCATGTGGAAGCCAGTCCAGCCCCCCAGGTGCGCTCAGGTGCCAGTCCTGGTGGTTCAGGGAACCCCCTGGCTTCCAGGTTTTAGAGTTGGTTCTTTTCCTCCACCCCGGTGAAGTCACTTCTCTGTCTCAACATCTAAAAAACAAATGTTCTCCCTCCCTTTACAGAAATGATCCTCAGTAAAGATGGAGAGGCTTGGTGGTCAGGGCATGGGAGGGGGGAGCGTCCAACTTTAATGGCTGAGCTTTGGTCCTCAGCTTTCTGAGCTTTTGTAGAGTACTGGTACTGGAGCGACTGGGTAGAATTCAGATGAACTTGACCTGCAGCAGCCAGAGAGAAAGGTCACACTCTGAGGATGATGACAAGGTGTACTCTGAAAGAAGTGGATTCTTGGAGTCTGTCATCCAAGGAGGGAGGTCCTGGGAAGATGGAGGGGGAGCCCCATCTCTATTTGGATCTCTCTCTCGGATCAGACCTCAAGAGGGAAACTGGGCATGAACTTCATGATGAAGGACAATAATGAATAATAATGACTAGTGCCCCCCCCCAGAGATGTCCACATCCTAATCCCCCAAACCTTCAACTGTATCACCTGACCTAGCAAAAGGGGAGGTTAGCCTGGATCACCTGGGTGGGACCCATGCAATCATAATAGTAGTTACAAGAGGGAGGCAGGAGGTCAGAGCCAGGAGATGTAACCACAGGAGGAGAATGAAGGGACCACAGGCCTGGGAATGTAGGCAACCTGTAGAAACCAGGAAGGCAATGAACATTCCCCTGGCACCTCCAGAAGGCGTGCAGCCCCACTGACACCTTATCTGTAGCCTACTGAGACTTCCAGTCTCTAGAACCATAAGATAACAGACGTGAATTGTCCTAAGACACTAAGTTTGTGTCCATTTGTTACAGCAGCAACCCAACATGGGAACTTTGTTGTTTTTCTCTATCTACTATTAAACTCTGAGTTCAGGAAGGAAGGAAGGAAGGAAGAAGGGAGCAAGGGAGGGACTACTCCTCCATACCCCCAGCTCAGTCTTCTCAGATCTCCTCCACAGAATATCACAGACCGGCAGCCCAGGCAATAGTTCTAGAGGCTGGAACCCAAGATCAAGGTGCCAGCGGCATTGGTTTCTGGCGAGGCCTCTCCTCCTGGCTTATAGGTGGTGCCCTCTCACTGTGTGCCACAGGGGTATACACACATCCCAGGTGTCTCCTCCTCTTTTTATAGGGACACCAGGCATAGTAGTCGAGGACCCACCTTTATAACCCCTTTGACCTTAATCACCTCTTTAAACACCCTATCTCCAAATACAGTTACTTTGGGAGTCAGAGCATCAACATATGAATTTGGGGGTGGAGGGGACACAATTCCGTCCATAGCATCCTGCCGGGGTCCAGCCCTCGACAGGTGTGGAATGAGACAAGGTCAAGAGACTACGCTCACACCGCATGCAGTGTAGAAGTGTATCTGTTTATTACTTGCTAGTAGCTGTCCTTTATACTATCTTTTTTGCAGTGAGGCATATAGAACAGGAATTTTACAGTCTTATTTTTCCAAAGGTTGAGTAGGTACATCTTTAACTAGAAAAGCCGTTTCCCATGGTATTTGATGGGATTAAGAAAACAGTAAAGGTTACAAGATACAATACGTATATAAATATTCTTTTAGTACAAAGTAGTGTTAAAGGTTAACAATGAATAGCCTCTATTCATTAGTTTAAATTTTTACTATTTGTTTAGCTCCTTTAAGCAGTGTTCTTATCTTTTTCTCAGGCAGCTAGAGAGTTAATGTGTCCGGTGAAGTTCCAGAGAGACAAGGGGGAAGTGAGCAAACTATCTGTCTTAAAGCCTTCTTTACTCATAGATAAAAGAGTAGACCTAAATCTCTTTAGCTTATTTATTTTGTTTCTATACCTGTGTGCTGAGAGGGAACATAAAGCTGTTTAGTAACTAAGCTTGTGAAGCCCGTTTCCTGACTAATGTTTGTATGTGGTTAATGAATTTCTTATGGGTTGTCTTGAGGCACTGCTTTTTCAGCTAAGACATCACTCCTGTCAAGCCACATGTTTCTAAGAAATTTTCCTTTATAATTAATGTAAAAGCAAAACCCAAAATTTCCAGAATATAATAATGCAAAGTGGGATATGCCATGCATTCCTTCTTTTGGAATTGTCTGCCTTGCAGGACTCCAGCAGATCGAGCCTTGCTCAAGATCCAGCTATTAAGGAACTGTAGCAGCATCCCCCTTCCTAGTGGTCCCCATCACATTACAGCTCTTGGTTGCCTGTGGCTTCAGCTCTCTGGTTCTCCAGCCATCCCTATTGTGGGGACAGAGGTCACATCTTATCATCTGGGGGCCTTTGGAGGCTGCTGAAGTCCAGGTGGCCCATCTGGAGCAGCAGACAAGGGAGCCAGTCGCAGGCCTACCCAGGCCCAGGAGGGACGGGCTTTCACAGGCAGATGGAGTGAACACTTGGGGTTTCCAGAGGCCAGGCAGCAGCTGCTCCCCTGTCCCCTCCACTCACACCCTGCTCTGCAGCCAGGCGCTGAGCACAGGCTGAAGAGGAACCACACCTTCCGCACTAAACTGGGACACGAGGCCTGACAAGGTTTCTGTGATGCTCATTGGCATAAGTAACAGTCTGGCAGATGGAATTTGATTTCAGAATTTCCAGCTTTTCTAGGACACTGCCACCAACTGAGGGAACAATGGGGCAGAATATTTAAAATCTCCTCCCAAAACATGGTCTCTCTCAATAAATCTCACCAGGACAAACCTTTTGCTAGCTCTCATTTCCTGTTACAGCTTGGATTGAAATGTCCCTCCAAAACCCATGTGTTTTGTTGAAGTCTTGGCCCAACAGCCTCTGCCACTATTGGAGGTGGTGGAATTTTTAAGAACTGGGGCCCAAGGCAGGCGTGGTGGCGCATGCCTGTAGTTCCAGGACTTGGGAGGCTGAGATAGGAGGATTGCAGGTTTGAGACCAGCCTCAGAAACTTAGTGAGACCCTGTTTCAAATACAAAATAAAAAGGGCTGAGGGCATACCTCGGAGGTAGAATGCCTCTGGGTTCAACCCCCAGTACCAAAAAAGGAAGAAAAAGAGTTGTAAATAGGGCTTAGTGGAAAGAAGTTAGGTCACTGGGGCTGTGTCCCTAGAAGTGATAGCCTTCTGTCTCTCTCTTTTTGCTCTGTGGTCGCCAGAGGTGAACAGCTCTGCTCTGTCACAAACTCCCGGACATGATGGACTGCCCTGCTGTGGGCCCAAACCAACAAAGCCAACCAATCATGGACAAACCCCTGACACTGTGAGCCAAAACAATCCTTTCCTCATTATAAGGTGATTTTTTTCACAGTGATGGAAAGCTGACTACACATTCCCATAAAGCTCAGTGAAGATGAAGACAGTGTTTCACTTACCATTGTGGGTTTAACACCTAGTGCTCGGGAAGCCAGAGAGAAAGAGGAGAGAGAGAAAGAGAGAGAGAGAGAGAGAGAGAGAGAGAGAGAGAGAGAGAGAGTGAGTTAGTTAGTTTTCACTGTGACAAGGCCCAACATTCAGTCCCCAGGTCTCAGGCCATGGCCAGCAACTCATGTGAAAAAGATGATAATCCCTGTGTCATTTCTTTCACCTCCTAGCTCAGGTACCACAGTGAGGCAGGGGTCTGGCCCTGCTGGAGGGCACGTCTGGCTCCTGCCTGGTGCTTGCACCCCTCAGGGTCTGTCCCTAAGCCCCAGGGTCATTCCCAAGCTGCCAGGGCAGCTCCAACTGCAGAGAAGTTGCTTTTAGAAGCTCCACTGGGTAGGGACTGATGGCTGGCAGGACAGTGTGGGGCTGGCTGCCAGGGTGGGAAGGGAAGATACCCCTCCCAGGATGCCACTCCAGGTGAGCATCTCTCGGATGCAGGAGTCTAGGTGGTCAGCGGATAGATAGAGGCCTGGGAAACACACATGAGCGCCCACTGGCCTTTGCCAGGGAGCACCTCATGAGCTGCAAAAAGCCCTTCCTCTCCCTCTTGGGTTCAAATGAATCCACAAAGCCTGGTTCAAATCCACAGCCATGCTGCCACCCAGTGATAAGAGTATCCGCCCAGCACCTTCTGTACCAGCGTGTCTAACCCTCCAGCCAAGGACAATTTCTAAAGATTCTCATTCCCCATCCTTCCTCTCCCTGCCTGGCCTGTGTCTGGGACTTCTGGAAATCATGTGAACTCAGGGAAGCACTTGGAGACTCTCTACTCTTTGCTTATTATCCACACCCACAAGACTGGTGTCCAGTTGCTGGAACTCAGGCCAAAGCACCGTCAGCCTCACTGTCTCAGGAGCTGAAGCCAAGAGACTGGCTCCCAGGGGAGTGGAGACTTTAAGGACAACACAAGCCCAGGCATGAGGACAGCCAGCCGCCCGCAATCCATGTCTACATAGGAGTGATGCTTCTGCTAGCACAGCACCCCAGGGAGCTGATCTGGGGATGTGGCTGCAATTTAATGCTCCAGGGAAGACCTGCCTTGCAGGCCACCCCAAGCACCAGTTCAAGGCTGCAGGAGGTGTGGGTGGTGCCCATCTGCCCAGGACACTCCTTGACACTTCTAGGCCTATCTCAGAGGCTCCTGGTTCCCTTCCACAGGCCCTAAAAATAAAGTTCCAAGGACACTGTTATTCTGGTCTCAATGCTAAACAAAGCCCTGGGCAAGAAAGGGACTCTCAGGTTTCATGGCTGGGCCAGAGGAGAGGGTAAGGACAAAGGTGGGGGGGACTTAGCAGCCAGGTCAGAGCTTCAGCCTCCGCTTGGAGGACACCAAGGCTACCAGCCCAGGGGGATGGCCGTCCAAGAGCAGTCCCCAAAAGGACACAGTGAAAAAAAATAAAAGGTAGAATAAAATAAAATAAAAAGGGGCACAGTGGTGGACCCCTGTAATCCCAGTACATAGGAGGCTGAGACAGGAGGATCACAGGCTTGGGGCTAGCCCCAGCAACTTACCTGTTTCAAAATAAAAATAAAATAGGGCTAGGAGTATAGCTCAGGGGTAGAATATCTCTGGGTTCAATGCCTGGTACCACAGATAGATAGATGATAGAAAGATAGATAGATAGATAGATAGATAGATAGATAGATAGATAGATAGATAATAGATAGATAGACAGACAGGAGGCACAATTTGGAGACAAGTTTCCCCTCCCCAGTCTGGAATCTCTAGGGATCCTGACTGCTGTGACTGTGACTGCTATGGAGTTACGGGCATCCTGCCACCTGGGAGGCCAATGCTGTGCCCTGGCCCCTGAGATACACACAGCAGGTTCATCCTCACCTGGCCAGCTCCTGCTCAACTTGGAAGTCTACTATTACAATGGATGCAGAAAGATCAGAGGAAAGCCTTTAGAGAACAAAGACTGAAACGGGAAGGCCAACCGGAGAGGACATGGGCCACTTCTCCTGTGGCTGTGTGCCTCCGAGCTGCCCTGCATGAGGTAGTAGACTCTCAGCCATTTGTTGCTTGGCTGGCCCTCACCCTCAGGAGAGCTGGGGTGAGGAGGGAGACAGTTGCAGGAATGTAAACAAGGTGTTGGGAACTGGCATTTGGGATCTGGTCACTAGAGGGCGCTCCAGGACTAGAGCTGACTCCCCCGGGCAGTCCTCACCCTAGTTAGGGGATTTAGAGAAGGACAATTGGGAATTTGCTTATTCATTCAACATACATCTACTGAATGATCACTCTGCGCCAAACACTAAGCGCTATGGTGGGTACAGAGTGATTAAGATGTGACTCATCTTTCACTTGAAAGGTTAGCAGTATAAGCAAAAGTAGGGCATCCATATTTATCTCCTGATCACCTCTTTATTAAGTGCTGATGCCCCATCCGCATATGTGCACGGCTGACCCCTTTCGTATCTTTATCCAAATATCACCTTCTCCCTGAGCCTACACTTCCCACCTCATTTTAAAGCTCAGTTTCTCCAATTCTGCTCACCAGCTCCTTGAACTCAGGGAGCTTGTCGCCACACGCGTGCATTTATTATATCCACAGTCTGTCCCCCAGAGCATGAGTTCCGCAGGGCAGAGGGTGTGTCTGCTGATGGACACAGAGCTCAAAACAGAGCAACACACACAGGAGGTATTCTCACATAATTTTAATGAACAAGATGGGTGAGAATTCTAGTAAATTGAGGGGTTCCTGGGAAGTTTAGATGTCATAAGTGTCTTCTCAGAGGAGGTGACATTTAAGCTCATCTGAAGGACAAGGAGAAGTTTGAAGGTCAGAGTGGGCAACAGGGCCAAAAGGAGAAGGCACAGAGGCGAGCGCAGGATGCTGGGTGCGGCCTCTGCAGAAGGGACAGTCCAGATATGTTCCTCCTGGTCTCGGCAGGCCCTGCCTCCCCTGGGCTGCAGCTGCTGTGGCCAGTTGGGCCCCAGCTGTGACTAAGGCCTCTGGGCGGTGGTTGGGCTCTGCCTCTCTCTCTACCCCCCTAGGATTTCCCTGACCTCCAGGTCCATAGCCTGCCTCCTGCTCTAGGTTTGGGTTCCACTGCAGTAGTCACTGCTGGGCTTCCTGACATGGGCAGCCTCTGCCCCTCCTGTCTCAGTTACCTTCTCCCTTCTGCCACAAGGAAGAAACAAACTGTGCAGCTCAGAAAACAATCCATCATTTTGTCATAACATTTCCATTTCAAAGACTTCCTTTCCAAGCTCCTCACAGGCCAAATGCTTCCGCTCATTAGCATGAGAGCTGGCAGAAAGCTGAGCGACAAGGAAGGAAGAGGGGCTGGAGATGGCTCTAGGGCTGAGGCCCTGCCTGTCTCCTCAGGGGCAGGTGTGTGTGTGTGTCTTTGTGAGCTGGTGTTTCTCAGCACTTACCGTGCCGCTCTGTCAGAGATGAGCCTGCTCACACCACAAAGCGTGAGCCACCCTGGGGCACCGGCTGAGGCTCCGTGGTGTGCCAGGAAGTCCCCTGATCACTTAGGATTCAGAAAGGAAAGACAGATGCAGGCGCTGGCCACCAGTGCCTCTGTCCCAGACAGATGGGTAAACGAATAACTACACCACGGCTGGAGAAATTCTGTCGTGAAGAGCTCTGCTGAGCGGCCAGGAGGCAGGAGTGGAGGGCCTCAGAGCAGGCGACTGTGATGCTGGGTTGAGAATGAGGAGCAATTCAAAGGTCAGACAAGGCAGAACAGGGCCGGCAGGAGAAGGCTCAGAGGCAAGCTGCAGGATGTTGGGTGTTGGGTGCCACCACTGCAAAAGGACAGAGGCCACCAAGACCTTTTCTTTTTTCTTTCCCTTTCCTTTTTTTTTTTTTTTTTTTTTAATATTGGAGATTGAACCCAGGAGAATTCTACCTCTGAGCTACATCTCCAGCCTTTTTGGAAACAGTTTCTTTCGTTAAGTTGCTGAGGGTCTCACTAAGTTGCTGCAACTGGCCTCTAACTTGCAATCCACCTGTCTCCCAAGTACTGGGATTACAGGCGTGCTCGACCGCACCTGGCTTCCAAGGCCTCCTCAATGGTCCCTGGCAGAGCCCCGTGGGTCCCCTCCACAGACCACAGCACCCTGGAAGCAGCTAGTTCCCTGCCTCTCCCTTGAGTGTTCTCCAACATGTGCAGAGGACAGCGAGGAGGAACTGGGAGTGGTCAGCGAGGGGAGGGAGACAGTGTGGAAGTCAAAGAGACCCGGAGTAGTGTGGCTCTTGAGGAGCTCACTGAGTCCCCAGCCTGTCTTTCTTTCTTTCTTTCTTTCTTTCTTCCTTCCTTCCTTCCTTCCTTCCTTTCTTTCTTTCTTTCTTTCTTATTTACTTTTGGTACTAGGGTTGAATCCAGGGGCATTCTTTCTCTCCCTCTCTCTCTCTCTCTCTCACACACACACACACACACACACACACACACACACACACACACAGCCATTTTTTATTTTCTTTTGAAACAGGGTCTCATCAAGTTGCAGATGGCCTCACTAAGTTGCCCAGGCTAGCCTTGAACCTGCGATCCTCCTGTCTCAGCCTCCCAAGTACTGGGATTACAGGTGCATGCCACCCCACCCAGCTGAGTCCCCTATTCTTGGTGGGGCATTCCACAAGTTAGGCACCCAAGACTTCAGAAAAGGAGGTGCACAGTGTCTGCCCTCAGCAGCCTGCAGTTCATGAGGGAGACAGACAAGGAATTAAATGTTACAAGACTAAGCAGCAGCCTGGTCAGTACCTCCGGAAGATGTAGATACTGACTCGAGGTCTGCAGGCTGATTAAAAGCCAGACAGAGGGGCTGGAGTGTGACGAATGTTCCAGGTGGAGCATTTGAGGCAGCTGGTAGCACAGTGAGGCCATGGGGTACTGTGCTGCCCACACCCCTGGAGCTCCAGGAAGCAGATGCCACACAGTCCAGCCTCACTTATGATGAGGATCACCACCAAGGCCAGGTGGGCCAGGGAGGGAGCAGGACACTTAATCCTAGCCTCACGTGGATGAGTCACCACATTTAGGCTTCCTCCCTTATCTCTAGCTGAGGTTGGGGGTTTAAAATACAATTGTGAAATGTACGCTGTTGAATACTGCAACACAATTTTTATATGCTTGTTTGGCATTTCTTTTTGTATTTTTTTTAATCTGCAAAAAGACTAAAAATAATGAAAGTGACCCAATTCTGTCTCACTCTTGGCAAACAGACAGTATTGGTCCTAGATAAGAAAAGCAAAGCTTAGAGAAGTCGCTCCTCAGCACCATGCCCACCCCCTGGGGAGACTGACACCAGGGCCTGCTCACCCCAGCACCACCCTCCATCCTTGAAGTCCTAGATGTCCTGTGGCCTCTGCCCCAAGCTACCCCAGGCTCCTCAGCTCACAGGGCTGCAGCCTGAGCCCCTCCTCTGCCACCTCATCCTCCCACCTCCCCCGCATCCAGCCCTGCCCGTCCCTACCCATCCCCCCAAGAGGCCAGGGCTGCTCCTCCACAGACCCATGCAGACACCATGGGCTGGTGGCACCTCCAATGCCCTGGGTCTCTTATCTCGCTTGTGCTTGGGTACAGATGGGAAGACCCCAGATGGGCCTGTCAATGGCATCCCCTCATCAACGCCACTGGGCTAACAAGTCAGGTGCACCTGACTCCTCCTCTTCGGTCTCCTCTGTGAAGTATCCCAGCTTCCTGCCCTTGAGACCAGCCACCTTACCCACTTCTCCTCTGCTGTTTGCAGGGCCAGTGCAGGGTCAGGACTAGAGAGAGAAAAGGAAGCAAATGTGCACCCACTGTGTCGTCAGCCATCCCCAATTCATGTGGTCCCAGCTCTTCCACACACTACAAGCCAGTCACAACCCCACCCCCATGGTGCAGCGTTTTGGCCTCAGTAAGGACAAGGGAAGGCAGGCTTTGCAAAATATGGTGTTTATTGGGACCCACCTACCTCAAACCCTAATCTAGGTGCATGTATGTGTGCGTGTACATGTGTGTGCATTTAGGGAAAATGTGGTCCGTGGTCAGTGCTATGATCAGATAGCCTTGGCCAGCCCCACGCGGTTGTTGGCTCTGTCAAAGACACTGTAATACTCCCGAATGAAGACATCCCCCAGGATCCACAGAGGGGAATTATCGTTTCCCTGGAAGCCGCTGGAGCAGAAGCCCTGGTCCTGGGAAAGACAAGCTGAGATGAAGTTGGTTCCAGAGTCATTTGCTGTGCCTAATGATAGGTGCTTTTCTGCCCCCTCCCACAACTGCTGTGTATTATTTCATTTCGCCCTCAGAATGGCCTTCCCAGATAAGAAAACCATCAGTCGGCTTCATCTTTTTCAACAGACCTGGATGGTGTACGCGAAGGGTGGCAATGGATACTCTCTGCCGTGGATCTCGAAGACGACTGTGGGCATGCTGCTCAGGCTCCAGCAGTTGATGTCGAACTGGACCCAAGGGGAGGATGAGGGTGTCATCCAACCAAGACCAGAAGGGGCACCCATGCTGACAGCACAAAACCCCTTCCTCTGCACCCTGTGAGCCACAGGCTGGAGAGGGGCCCTGCCTTCTTCAAGGACCATGAGGAGGCTCTCAAGATGAGGCCTGGTCCCAAGACATGGCCCTCAAATAGTCACACTGAGGGGATCCGCTGTTAGCAACCCAGAGGAAGAGGGGCTCCCCTCTGAGTCTCCCCATCTGAGCCTCACCAGAGTGTACAAGACCCTGGGTGCATCTGGCTGGCAGAGGGAGAGAGGGAGAGACTGAATGGTACGACAAAGGGCAGCGAGCCAGGAAAGGCACAGCCTCCCAGAGGACTAAAGCCAGGCCACAGCTGCTGTGTGAAGCAAGGAGCTCCCACAGCAAGGACGGCCATTGCGAAGGCCTCCCTGAGCCCCAGCCTCTGCTGGCCAGCGGGCTCCTCGCCATTTCCCTTGATCATTTCTTCTGTGTGAAAAGGGGCTCTCACTTCAGGGGGCCTGAACTCACCTGGTCATACTGGCCCTGCGTGGCTCCAATGACCTGCTGGATCTTGAGAATGTCCCGGCTAGGCCCGGTCAGCAGGGAGGTGCCTGTGTCCAGGATGGCCTGGCAGCCACCATCACAAGCCACCACCACACCGTCAACAGTGACCCTAAGAGGGCAAACAAGAGGACACATCCTTCCTCCAGCCCTCCCTCCCTGGCTCCTTACCACCCCCTCCAGGATGCTCGGGCAGAGAGAGAAGACCCAACCACCCCTGGGCCCCTTTCTGGAGCCCCCAAAATTTCCTGAGCTCAGAAGAAACACCTAAAACTATTTCTCCAAATTCAGTGGCAAAACTGAAGGCAGGTACCTCCCTGTGGGTCAGAAACATCAGTAAAACAATAAACTTAGGTGTGTTATAGAGTAGAATGAGGACTGTACTAGTAGCTCGACAACCTGTTTTCAACTTTTCTCTTTGCCTTTTGTTGGCTGCATATCTCCAGCCTCTGTGTCCTTGGGCTTCTCTTTTACAAAATAAGTACGTGAATAACCCCTGCCTTGACTTCCTAAGGAATGATCATGGACTTCAAACTCCACGTTAGTAAGTTATGCATGGAGATAATGGCTCCTAGCTCATAGCGTTTCAGTGGAGAATAAATGAGACAGGCTTATGTAACTGCACAGCACTGCACCTAGCAGGTAGCAAATTTTACTAATAAAGCAGAAGTGGACATGTAGCCTTACCACCAATTGAGGTCACTAGCCTGGGAAGGTCCACTTCAGAACCGATAGATGATCTTACGAGCCACCCTGTAGCAGTCTTCCTCAGAGCCCTGTGACCCTCACACCCCCACCCTAGAGCCGGCCTCCGGCTGGGCCCATGTGGGGCACTGCTCACCCACCTGTCCACAGTGAATTGCCAGTACTGCTGCTTCGTCACCGGCACCCAGTGCAGCGAGCCTGTGTAGTAGGACAAGTCGATGGCCCCCAGCGTGAGCATGCTCCCCTGGCCATTCCTGGAACCAAGGCAAGGACGGTGACATGGGGATAATGGCAGCCAATGGTGAAGAGTGCAGACTCCCCAGGTGTCACTAAGCCACTGGTTACCGCCAAGTCTCCCTAGCAGCACCTTCTCACAGTTGTTTAATTACAACCATGTGTGCAGTTGTGTGCTGTTGACCTGGGAAAATGCACCTCCCAGCTTCTTGTTGTTGTGTTTATTTTGGATTTTTTGGTTGTTTGTTTTGTTTTGTTTTTGTATAGGGATTGAACCCAGGGGCATTTTGCCTCCAAGTTACACCCATAGCCCTTTTTTATTTATTTTGAAACAGAGTCTTGCTAAGTTGCTGAGGGTCTTGCTAAGTTGTTGAGACTGGCCTTAAACCTGCAATCCTCCTGTCTCAACCTCCCAAGTACTGGAATCACAGGCATGCGCCACCACGCCTGCTTCCCAGCTTGTCTTGTTTGCTGATATTTGCAGGTCTCTTGGCTACACCTCTGCACATAGAAGGGCCCAGTAGATATGTATTGCGTGAATAAATGAATTGCACCAATTTATCCTTTGCCTGGGTTCCCCTGGCCTCGGCCATCTGGCCCTTCTCCTGGGCGTGTCTCCTTCTCCTCATCCTACCATCCCCCATGACTGAACTGGGGGTGTTGAGCTGGGTCATCACAGGGAGCAGGAAGGTAGAGCAGGAAGGTTCAGCAATAGACCAGGAGCAGGGGGGCTGGGCTTCAGGCCTGGCTCAGTCCGTGGTTCCCAGGCAGCTGTCCCTCCCTACACCTCTGCTTCCTGACTAAGGAAAGGAGAAAGCTGGGCTTCTTTGGAGTCAGCTCAAAAAGCGCACGAATCTCGATAACATCAACAAATAATGTCTGAGGCATTATTTGTAAGAAAGAATTTAAAAGCCCTTAAGCAAGCCAGGCATGATGGAGCATGCTTGTAATCCCAGTACTTGGAAGGCTGAGACCGGAGGATCGCAGGTTCGTGGCCAGCCTCAGCTACTTAGTGAGACCTTCCACAACTTAGTGAAAAGAATAAAGAATTTTAAAAGGGCTGAGGGTGTAGCTCAGAGGTAGAATGCCCCTGAGTTCGATCCCCAATGCCACAAATAAAAGAAAGAAAAAAAAGTCCCTAGGAGGAGACAAAATAGGGCTTCATTTCTTAAAAGCTAGAAATGTAGCCAGATGCACTACATGTTTCTACAATGTCAGTATTTGGGAGGCTGAAATAGAAGGATCACAGTTTCAAGGCCAGCCTCAGCAACTTAAGAAGATCCTCAGCAATTTGGTAAGACCCTGTTTCAAAACTAAAAAAAAAAAAAAAAAAAAAAGAGTGGAGGAGTAGCTCAGAGGTAGAATGCCCCTAGGTTCAATCTCCAATACCAAAGAATAAAATAAAATAATAAAATGCAGAAATATAAGTCATCTTCGACCCAGTAAAACTCTGGCTGGATAAGTAACACTATTAGGAACCTCTGGACAAGAGATTGGAGAGCCTAGAAACCAGGGGAGTGTTGGCTTGAGTGCTGGTGACTACCATTTACCAGCAGTGTCCTTACTAGGCCATTGGTCAAGCCCTGGCTGGGCACAGCTCCTACCTGCTCATGTAAACCGAGAACAGGTCTTGGGCTACCAGGTGCCCATTCATCATGTTGTCAAACACAGGCACCGAGTACTCAGTAGCAAGGGAGGGGTAGGCCAGCCCCAGAATCCCGTCGAACTCAGAGTAGGTAAAGATGTCACCAGGCTCCTGAGTGCTCAGACCCACGATCTGGTGGGGGACCACGATGTCGGAGACCTGCAATAGAGTCATAACGACCTTCATAGGGAGCCCCTGAGGCCAGAGACAGAACCATCCCAGGGATGGGGCAGCTAGTCCACAGTCACAAGCTCATGTCAGAGTTTCAGCCTCTCTGGCCCTCCTTCCCTGTTATAGCCCATGCAGTTATTAAAGCTTAAGCAAAAGAAAAAAATATTCCTTCCTCTGTGCTCTGTGCTGTGGTTTGGAGAATTAGTCTGATGAGGTAGGGGTTAGGAAGAAAGGACCCAGTGCTGGGTATATGTTCTCCACCCCAGAGAAGGGAGAAGAGGAGGAAGAATGCTCCAAGGCTCTTTGCAGGCCTGCAGCCCTACTGACAAGTGTACCTGTGGTGTTCATCTGCCAGAGATAGAAAGAATAGACATGTGCTGGGCATAGTGGTGCACTCCTGTAATTCTAGCTACTCAGGAAGCTGAGGCAGGAAGATTACAAGTTCGAAGCCATCTTGGGCAAATTAGCAACACCTTGTCTCAAAAATAAATAAATAGATAGATAAATAAATAAATGTCTGGCAATGTAGCTCAGTGGTAGAGCACCCCTGGGTTCAATCCAAGAGAAAGGAAGAGGAGCATGTATCTTGCATCAATAAGACTCAGTGTGGAGCCAGGTATGGTGGCATACACCTGTAATCTCAGTACTTGGAAGGCTGAGATAGGAGGATTGCAGGTTCAAGACCAGCCTCGGCAACTTAGTGAGACTCTCAGCAACTTAGTGAGACCCTGTTTCAAAACAAAAAATAAAATAGGGCTGGGGTATATCTTGGAAGTAGAAGGCCCCTGGGTATGCTGATTGTGACCTTGAGCAAATACCTCTCTAAGCCACAATCCCCTTATCTGATAAATGGAATAATAACACCTGCACCTCAAGGCAGCACTTAGGCTAAATAATACCAGTGCTGAACACTGTTTGGACATCACCGTGCTCTCTTTTTGAACATTTACTGGCATCATACTAAGGAAGCATTAACTCCAAAATACCTTCTTCACCTCTCCTCCTGCCTGACCACGGATGTGTCCACCAGCCTAGCCTGAGTCACTGCTGGACTAGCGTGGACCACCCCAGTGCCAGGACCTGGACTCCTGCCTCCACTCTGCTGCCTTATAATCCACCCTCCATACAAGGCAGCCAAAGCGACCTTTAAAAAGGAAGTCAGGTCATGCCGCCCCTTGCTACACCAGTCCAGCGATTCTGTGGCACTGAAAATGAAACCTCCATCCTGGGGTCCCCTCACATCCTGGCCCTGCTCCTCAAACCTCCTCTCGCTTCCCTGGCCCCTGCACTCGTTCTGCTCACCCACACTGGGGCCTCTGGGCTGGCCAGTCCCTGTGCTCAGGCCTGGGTTCCACTCTGCAACAAATTTCCAAATCTCCACCCCCAAATCCCCAAGACCTCTGCACACTTCGAAGTTTTGTTTTCTTCATGCCACTCAGCACTGTTCTAAGTCACCTGACTTAAGCATCTCTGGTCTCCCTCATTGGGCTATATCCCTCCATCCCTCTTGTATACCACTGTATCCTCAGTTCCTAGAATAAGGTTCGGGGAATGAAAAACGTATGTGATGACTAAGTGCTACAGAATAAATCAGTTCATTCTTTATTGAGAGCTTCCAATGTGCCAGATTCTAGGCCTGCAGATGTAACAAATGTACAGAGGAAGTGCCTGCCCTGACTGGGGTGGGTGCTTATATTCCAGCAAAAGGGACAGATTACGTATTTTCTTTTACATATATTACATATATAATTTTTTTCTATTGGCCATTGGACCCAGGTGCTTTCTACCTCCTAATTACACCCCTAACCCTTTCAATTTTTTATTTTGAAACAAAGTCTTGCTAAGTTGCTGAGGGCCTTACTAAGTTGCTGAGGCTGGCTTCAAACCTGTGACCTTCCTGTCTCAGTTTCCCAAGTACTGGGATTACAGATGTGTGCCGCCAAGCCCAGCCGACAATACATTTTTAAAAGAAGTAATATAGAACATGTCACATGGAAATGAGCCCTCTGAAGAAAAACAAATCCGGGTAAGGGCAACAGGCAGTGTGTTATTTGATATAACAGTGAGATAGGATGCCAGCAGTGAAGTGGCATTGGGCAAAGACGGAAAGAAGAGAAGGAGATTTGGAGAGATGTGCTGTAGGCTAAGCAGGCAGGGTGCTCGAGGTGGTCCAGTCACAGCAAGGTGTGCATGGGTGGACTGAACTATGAGGTGACGCAAGCCCGGAATTCTGAACCGTCTATGTCAAGGACACTTGAGAAAGAACCAGAGAGGTGGACACCTAGACCCACAAAAGCTCTCAGTTGGGCTCCGAGGGCCAGCAGGGGAAGGAAGAGGAGGGAGGGAGGGGCTGCCCCACAGCTAGCTGTGGGCTAAAATCCCTCTCAGAATCCTTGCCCACTTAGCCTCCAGGCTGCACACTAAGTCTCCTGAGCATCAGCTGGAGGTGCAGACCACCTGGGCCAGGTGCATGGGTAGGAGAGCGACTCCCTGAAAGACAAGGTGAGCCCCACTTACAACGACGGTGTCAGCGCCCAGAAAGCCCTGCATGCTGCCTGTGCCATACTGGACCGACAGCGACTTGCTCAGGTTCTGGAAGGTGGAGGACTTGGCCGGATCAAAGCGGTGGTGGTTTTCTGCAACATAGACCCAGGGTTAGTGGAGGTCTCGGGGTCTTCTTGCCACTTGACAGCGCCAGCCAAGGCTGAAACCCATGCCGTACTCTTGTAAGAATATGCCCTACTGGCCATTCTCTCTTTAGAAAATGAACAGCCTCTTCTCTCCAATGCCTTGATCCCACAATGGAATAAAGAAAATTTTCTCAACTAGGCATGAGGGTGCACTGAGACAAGAGGATCACAGGTTCAAAACTTGCCTCAGCAACTTAGCAAGGCTCTCAGCAACTTAGTGATACCCTATTTCCAAATTTAAAAAAAATAGATGGGGAGTAGCTCAGAGGCAGAATGTCCCTAGATTCAATCCCCAGTATCAAAAAAGAAAGAAAGGAAGGAAGAAAGAAAGAAAGAAAATTTTCTCTACTGCTTGAACCACTTCTCTGGTCCCAGTACTACTTGTGTAGTCTCCAAACAAACAAACAAAAAAGAATGGAAAACCCATCTCTGTGGTTCCCATGGGCACTTTACTTGAACCAGTTGAGTAATCTTAACCAAGCCCCCTTCCCTCTTCAAACCTCGGTTTCCTCAAAGAGCTCTGAGGAGGGACTGTCAGGCAAACGGGACTACCTCGTGGTAAATCTTTGCTCACCGTTGAAGAACACCCACTCGCTCTCCTCCCAGCTCCCACTGGCTGGTCATAGCCCCATTTTATAGGAAGGCAAATGGAGGACCCAGTAGGGTAAGGAGGTGTCTTGGATCCCAGTAGAGACATAAACAAGTTAGGTTCCTTCATTTCCCGCTGGTGCTTTTATACATCAGACCCATGATTTTCAAACCTTCCCAGTCTGTGGCCAGTTGGGAGGACTGAGTGAGGAGATGGGGTGCAAGTGGGGGACTGGGGGTATCAAAGCACTCTCTCTGGCCACCCCACATTCCCCACCACCACTACCCCCCACCCTGATCACTAGCATGGGGGTGGGGCGGGGCAGGGAGGTCACGCACTGCAGGCTTCACTGTTGCAGTAGACAGAGGGCACCCAGAGGTTCGAGGAGCCTGTGTCAAACACCACGGTGAACTCCTGGGGTGGGGTCCCGATGTAGATCTTCCCAAAGTACTCACTCTGAAGGCAGACAGCATTGGTTAGAGGCAGGGGACCACAGGGAAGGGAAGGTTGATGCTGGACATGGAGCATGTTCAGGCTTGTAGGCCCTGTGCTTTCTGCTCAGAGACCTGGGAGGTCAGGGTGGAGGGAACTGGAGGAGGATTCAGGGGAGTCTTCTCCACCTCCAGCTCCCACCTGGCTCATACCCTGAGCCACACCAGGCCTGGTCTTCCTACCCATGTTTTGCTGCGGCAGCTTCAGAAGCAGGGCCTGGAGCAGAACTTAGACCCTGCCTGGGAGGGCGGCTGGGCTCAGAGATGGGCCATCAGCCAGTGCAGGGCCCTGAGTCCCCAGCCAAGCTACCTGGGGCCCACCAGTCCTTGCCTTGTGGCCTCACCCCTCCATTTCAGAGCCCTGGCTGGAGGGAGGGAGGGAGGGAAAGGTAAAGGTGACCTAGATGTGCAAATGAGAGTGCAGAAGGGAGAGAGGGCAGGTTATTTAATTGCCAAGAGTGACAGATGAGAGAGAGGCAGGGTCCAAAATGGAAGAGAGCGCAAAGGACTTCCTACCTGGGTCCCAGGTGGGAGGGAGAGGAAGATGGTGTCAGTGTCCCCTGCAGCAGCAAAAGAATGGGCACCAGCTTTCCCCACCCCTACCCAGCCCAGACTGAGACATGGGAAGGCGAGAGTTGGATCAGGAGCAGATCATGTACCTTCGAGAGATGTGGTATAACAAATGTTTTCTGAGCTCAGACCTTTCCAGGGGGACAGAGTAGAGTTGCCTTTGCTGCGCCTCCCCACCCACTGTGACTGGGGATGAGGGAAAGCCCTGGAAGACAGGGGTTGGGGCGTGACAGTCACTACCAGAAGGCGGGTGGAGCCACTCACATCTAGGTAACTGGTCAGTGGCTCGTGGGCCACTTTCCCGAAGTTGGAGTTCTTCCCGATGAAGGCATACTGGTGCTTCCTCAGAAAGCCCTCCAGCAACCCGCGCTCCCGCAGGGTGCTCCTCAAAGACTTCCCTTTGTGCAGAGAGATCCTGAGGAGGGGGAGAGAGTTCACAATGAGCGGGCCTCTGGGCCCCATAAACTACTCACACTGCTGGTCAACATCCCATTGACCGAGGCCAATGGCTTCCAAATGTTATTTTTCTTTTATCATGACCCAAAGTAAGAAATATATTTTACATCAGCTCGCAAATCAATGCCTAGACTTACTAAATGCAATGTACTGATATTTCCTACTCTTTTCTCTTTTTAAAATGCTGGTAGAGACTCACTAGGTTTAGTTTATAATTCACTGATGAGTTTTACAACCCAAGGTTTGAAAGACACTAAGCAGCTGGGCGTAGTGCACACACCTGTAATCCCAATACTTGGGAGGCTGAGGCACGCAGATAGTAGATTCAAAGATAGACTCAGCAACCTAGCAAGACCCTGTTTCAAAATAAAATGCAATAGGGCTGGGGGTGTAGCTTGGAGGTAGAATGCCTCTGAGTTCAATCTCCGATACCACAAAAAAGAAGAAGGAGGAAGAAGAGGTAGAAGAGGAGGAGGGGGAGAGGAGGAGGAGGAGGAGGAGGAGAGACACTCAGCATATTATCATTCATTCAGTCACCAAATTCTTGCTGTGTATTTACTATATGCCAGGCACTGGACAAGGGACAAGGGACAAAACAGTGAAAAGGATTGTCTCAATCCTCCAGAGTTTTCTGTCCAGAAAGGAAAATGGTGTCTCCCACACTCTGGCACATACTATGAGTGACTTTGCCAACCCTTTTCTCTACTCTCTGGGTAGTGTTTGCCCCAGTGTTGGTGGAAATTCTTCATAGTGTTTCTCAGCACAGAGCCAGGACCCCAGGAGCCCTTAATCCAGTGTAGGTATTGGATATTAGGAATGAGTCAACAGGACGAGATCAAGAGGGGATACAGCAGAATCTGGTTCTAGACCTAACTTTGCCCTATTCATGGCAACTTGGGAGATTCCCCAAGTTTTTTGAGCTTCACCTTGGGGGCTCCCAAAGCCCTCTGCGCTTCTGGTCCCTCTGTAAAAAGGATTAGCTCCTTCCTTTCTGGACACTCTTTTGACCCCATCTTTGAAAAACCAGGTGGCTTTAGCTCTCTGGCTCTTAGTCGCCCTCCTGTAGACAGAAACAGAGCCTGGTAATTCTCATGGCTCCTGCTGCCTCTGAGAAACATGTGGTCCTTCCTTGGTGGGGCGTGTGGGGGCTGGTTTAAAGGACACCTTGAGATTATAAGTGTGAAAACTACTTTGAGAGCAATAAGATGGGAGTGGTTTTAAGATTTCCAATGAGAATAGTCTTCCCATGTTGTTCAGAACCCTGATCACCCCAGGGACAACTCTTGAGGTAAATTACACCCTCTCCTCTGGGGCCCCTCACCCCCAGCCCTCAGACATGACTGCTGCCAAACCCTGACTTGGAAATGAAAAGCCTACATGATTTTTCTCAGCTTTTGTCTCAGATGATAGAAAAAGACTTACACATACAAGGTATGGGGCAGGACTTAGCTCCTGAGACCCACCCCGCAGCTGCCCTTTCCTATGTCCCCATGTCCAGGCCCCCAAATGGTTTTTGCTTAGCTCCAGCTCTGGTTCCTGATTGGCTCAGGATCTAATTGCTAAAGGCCTGGCAACAGCCCCAGTAAGGAACTTAGACTGCTGAGCTGACCTACCCCAGCCCAAGGCCTCAGAGAGCTGTCTCCCCCCCCCCACCTCCACCCAGGGAAGCCAGCAGTATCCAGAAGCAGTCCACTAAACTGCTTTAGGTGCTAAACCAGGAGGGCAACTCTTCCTGAAGGCTCCAGGCACCAAGAAGGCCTCAGCTCCAGCCCTGCCTCTGCTCCCTGGGCTGGGACTGCCAGCACACTGGGGACCTGGAACTTCATTTTTAGGACTACCACCAAGAGGCACTAACTGGTCAGAGGCACTCTGACCCTTTCCCAAGGGATCAATCAGGGTTCCCTGTGCTCAGGCCTTGCTAGGACTCAAACCCAAGCACCCAGGGATGGTATGATACCACAGCAAGAGTGCAGGTCAGCCTGGGGCCAAGCTCATGTGACCTCGGGCAACTCAGGATCCCTCCCTGAACAACAGTCTTCTCATCTGTAAAATGCAAAGAATAATAATCCCTACCTAATCCATGAAGATTGGTGATCATATAGGTGAAGACCTAGTTAAGTGCCTGGCATCTAGAAGCAAACAGCTCAGTAAATATCAGCTCTTATTTCTGAAGGAGACCCTGGGCATTTCACCCACAAAAGACTTCAGACACAGAGAACTCTATTTTGTTTAACAAATGAATATATATCTTTTAGAATTTTAAAAATATTAACTAAAACCAGGTGTGGTGGTGCACACCTGTAATCCCAGCACTTGGAAGACTGAAACAGCAGGAGGATCACAGGTTCAAGACCAGCCTCAGTAACTTAGCAAGGTCCTTCAGCAACTTAGTGAGACGCTGTTTCAAAATAAAAAGTAAAATAGGACTAGGGGTGTACCTCAGAAGTTGAACCCAGAGGCATCCTCCCACTGAGCTACACCTCCTCCAGCCCCTTTTTTTTTTTTTTTTTTTTTTTTTTTTTTTTTTTTTTTTGTTAATGGTATCTCGCTAAATTACCACATGCTAATCTAATCTCAAACCTGTGATCCTCCTGTCTCAGTACTGGAATTACAAATGTGTGTCACCATGCCCTGTTCAAAAAAAATATTAACTCAAACAATCCTCATAACAACCCTATTCATGGACATTTCTATTATCCTAATTTTACAACAGATGGGGAATCTGAAGCACAGAGAGTCCAGGTAGTGACAGAGCTGGGCATCAAATGCCAGAAGCCATGCTCATCTCCCCAGGATGCCCATCGACTCCTTTGCCTGAGAGGCGCGTTCAGAGGAAACTTGCAAAGGCAAGATCCACAGGCAGCGATTATCTAGGGCCTAGAGCATTCCCTCCTGAGACTGCAGAGGAGAGCCGAGGGCAGGCTGACCATCGCTGTTTGGTGTCCTTCCTTCCCCCATGGGTGGGGCACCTTGGAAGAGCAAGGGTAGCCCACCCAGGGAGAATGCATGAGATGCCCTCCCTGGGTCTGACATTCACCTGGTAACCTCACTGCCCTGGGACAGAGCAAGGACGGCAAGGAGCACCACGACGAGGCACCTCATCCTGGATCACAGGTGGCCACCAACCCAGCCAGTGCCCATCCTCACAGCTTTTATAGAGAAGTGGGGTTCCCTCTGGCAGGACGCCCAGACTTCAGAGTCGGCCCCCGACTTCAGACCACTCCACAAACATAGTGAGATAGGACCCAGACTACCTAAAACCCACACTGATAAGGGCCACAAAGTCCACCCCTCTGGGAACTTCAAAGTTGATCTGATCTTGGGAAATGTCAACACAGGCCCCCCTGACCTGATTTCTCCTTCCTAGCTGGACTTCTGAGCCAGCACAGGTGGGGCTGTCGCAGGTTGCACCTTGTGCTCTGTAAGAGTCCATTCTAACAGGCCACACTCCTACCCAATCTTCCTCCCCTTCCTGAGCCTGACTTTGCTGGAAGCCAGCAGCCTGCCCTGTTCAGAAAGCTGATGCAGGCCTCCAAGTCCAGTTTGCTGGGAGACTTCAGTCTAGTCTGAGGGAGAGAGTGCTTGTTCAATCTGTCACCCCAGTGAGTGGGCCTGGGATTAGAGCACAGAGCAGGAGGAGTTCCCGCAGAGCGTGGCCTAAGGGAGAAGTCAGAGGTCGATGTGCACATTATGATGTAGGATAGAAGAAATAAGTAGGTAGAAAGGAGACAAATGGGAAGGAAAAGTAAAAATATCACTTTAATATAAAAAAAAAAACCTGGAACTGAAGCGCGTCAGCCTCTACTCCACCCCTTGGAAGTTTCTTAGGAGATCCCATACCCTAATCCCCTGAAGCCCTGCCCCCACCTGAGATTCAGGGCCAAGGACACCTGAGATTCAGGGCCAAGGTCAGATCCATCTTGAAACCTGAGGAAGAGGAGGATTGGAACTTGGAACGCCCACCTATCGCCCACCTATACCTGAAGAAGAAGGAGGTCCAGACTGCTTTTGTGCCCACCCCTCTTAAAAGCTTATAAAAGAAGCCCCTTCCTCCTCACGCTCTCTCTCTCTTGCCCTCTTGCTTGCGTGGCCAGGAAGATGTCCGCTCACCTGTTTTCTCCTCCAGTTCCTTACTTTCCTACCTTTTTGTGTGTGTGTGTGTGTGACTGGCATGTGTTAAAATTCTTTTTATCATGGAGGCCAAGGACCCACGAGTAGGACCGTGTTATCCCACAACAATTAGAAGGGTGTTGAGAAGGGGAGGGGGGAATGCCAGGTCACATTAGCAAATGGAAGAACTGGGAAGGCAAACTGGTGCCCCACCCATGGGGGAAGGAGGGACACCAAACAGCGATAGTCAGACTTAAAGAATGGGACAGCCTGAGGCCTGCTGTCCTGTGTCAAGCAGATCCTCCTGGAGCCCAGGCCAGACGGGCCAGAGATTCTCGAAACCCGTATCCTGAAAGAGACAGGATGCAAAGGAAACCAAAGACTGCAGCCATGAAAAGGGTGGAAAAGATGACATCCCAGAGATAGGGGAAGCTATAAACTAGAAAATCAGGATGAATGAATCAGTATAAGGTGAGCAAAACAGGAAAGCACAGGCTTCAGGACCAAGAGGGGGCGGAACACGGCGACAGCTGCCCAACACCTGGAAGTACAGCCATCTACATGGAGGCAACGAAGATGGAGATCGGGTGAGGGTGGCAGAGGGGGCAGGTGAGGTCCGCCAAAGGGGAAGTGTGTGGTGGGTCCAGACACACTCGTCCCTCTGAGAGGGGCTGATTCAGTAGCATGCTCACCACCATGACCCAAACTTCTGACATGCAAAATATTTCAGAGGTCATGGTCCATTTGGGGTCCAGGTTCCAAGGAAGAACAGTGGCTACACATCCTCAGGGTATCATAAAAGGGGGCAGGGAACAAAGGGTGAGAGAGACCCACTGGCAGCAGGGTGACCCAGGACATATGCTGTACCTCACCACGCCCCCAAGGACCCACCTCCAATCAGGTCTTGTCTCTAACAGGGTTGTCTCCAGCATGTGAGATGTCTGGGGGACATTTTAAACCCAAACTATAACAGGGGCAGACTCCAAAGTCAACACTTTTGATATGTGAAGGCTTCTGATTCCGAGGGATCCTCAACAGTACAGGCAACAGGAGACCCAAGCATTTGAACAGAAGTTAGGAAGACAGCCAGATCCAACCCCTAATGTGGCAGTGCTCCCCTCTATCCATACCCTTTCACAGAGCCACCAGCCAGGTCCCTAGAGGGCCAGGATGCTGCTGCTCCTCATGCCCCTTGGAGGTGGCCCCAAACACCTGCAGCTGTCTTTGCAGCATCCTCCCTCCCCAAAACTGGAGAAGCAGAGAGCAAAGTCAACACTAACTGGTGCTGCTTGGTTCCTGTCTCTTTCTCTAAGGACATTGCCCTGCTGGGACAGGGCCTCTAGACCTGGTACCTATCGGTGGCCCTGCACATGTCTCCTCCCGCACACCATCACTGAGCATTATGCATAGCAGGTGTGCCAGCAATGTTTGGCTACGTGGATGAATGAATCAGTGAATGAATGGCCTTGCCACCACTCTGGAGAAGTAACAGAAGGAGGAGATCTCGCAGAGGAGGAGACGGAGCCTCAGACAGGACAAAGGGCTTGCCTGGACTGAAGACAGAGCTTGTAACTGCCTTGAGTCTAGGTCTAACACACTGCACACTACACATCATGTAGCCATAGCTACACCACTCCTTGCTCCAGCTCACTCCTCACCACCTGTGTGTTCCCCTCAGGACAGTCACACGTGGGTGCAGTGGGCCCTGTCACGGCACCCAGCGCTGGGACCCACCAAGGTCAGCACCTTCAGAAGAGCAGGAGGGTTGCACCACCCTGCTCCCTGTTGCCCAGCCTGACCCAGCGGCGACTTCTCCTGACCGATGACCCTGGATGACCCTGGGCGTCAGATGCAGCACTACTTCTACCTGAAGGTGACCCTCAAAGACAAGAATCAAAAGTCCCTTAGTGCGCTCTGCTCTGTGTTTGTTCACACAATTGGCATCATTCTCAAAGCATTCAAATGCTCGCCGGAACTCTGCCCCAGGGAGCACGCTGTTGAAAGAGGTTATCCACAGAGGGCAGGCCAAGAACTACAGAAAGCTTTTAGAAAAACCATGATAAGATTTCATCACTGGTTACCTGGCACCAGGTGGGGATGACTCCCCTTGGTCTAGACTGCTTGTGTCTGGGTATAGACCCACAAAAGTGATTAAAACAACTCAGGGCCCAAGGGCACTCCCCCTCACCCCCTCCAAGCTTGTGATCTCCATGCAGGTATCCACACGAGCAAAGCCAACTCAAGCCAGCTTCTTGAGCATCTTCCATGTGCTTGTGCTGGACACTTGTTGGGGTCTTAGCCCGGCCGGAAAGACCCCGCCTCTAGATGGCACCTGGCAGAGTGCCAGAAGCGGCTGCAGGTGGTAACATTCTAGGGCTGCCCCACGCTAGAGCGCATGCACCAGCACGCCCTGCCCGTGGCCTGCCCGGGTGAGAGCTGTATGTGGGCACCTCGTGACTCAGGCCCTGCCCGGCTTTAAGAGTCTCCGCCTCTTGCCAGGAGAGAGGAAGGCGGGCGGTTGCTGTTGTTGCTGGAGGTGTAGGTTGTTGGGGGTCTGTTGGAGACGTACTATTGCGAGGAACGGTTACGGAGAACGAGAGTGGGATGAGAGAAGCAGGGTTAAGAGAACGGTTACTATTACTGCTTGAGTAGCGTCCTCAATCCCAGAGAGAGAGAGGTATAATAAAGAGAAGTTTGAACCAGCAACGTCCAGCCGTCGTCTTCATTGGGGCCTCATGGTTGAGTGTTCAGCCTGGGGTCCCGATAGACACTCAGAGACAGAGCTGCCATCTACCCCTGGGGACCTCACAATCAGGTGGGGAACAGGCTGGGTCTAAGAGGAGGAAATCCAGAGGAAGCCAGGCTTCCCTGCTGCAAGGACAGGTGGCAGGGGGAGCGTGGTTTCTGGGAAGTGCATGTGTGACCATTGGATTTGAATCCTGGGTTGGCTACACTGTGGCGTGGTGTGACCTTGAACAGGTTTCCCTATTTCTCCTGGCCTCTTCCATAGGATACAGACAACGACCCCAAGAGGGTCATGTGAGGACTGAAGATAAGAGTTCCAAGTGCTGACCTGTGTTAGGCCTTAGGCAAATGTGAGTGGTAATTGGCTGCAGTTGTGGAACCTTGAATGAGTCACATTGTCATTGTCCTCAGCCTCGGTTCCTCACCTGCGGGATTTCCTCAAATGTGGGATGCACCAGCTCATGGGCACTAACCCAAACCTCAGGTGTGTACAATGTAGTAGTTCTTCCCTGTTCAATACATCAACTGAGCCGGGCGTGGTGGCGCACGCTTGTAATCCCAGCATTCGGGAGACTGAGACCGGAGGATCCGGGTTCGCGGCCAGCCTCAGCTACCTAGTGAGGCACTCCGCAACTTAGTGAGACTTGGTTTCAAAATAAAGAATAAAAAATGGGGCTGGGGGTATAGCTCGGAGGTAGAATGCCCCTGAGTTCAATCCCCAGTACCGCCAAAAAAAACCAAAAAAAAAAAAAAACCAATACATCAACTGAATTTCTGCAGGGTGCCACCATCCTTCCAAGTTGGGAAACAAGTTAATCTTGGTCATTTTTGTGCATTACCACAAAGATGTGTTTTGATCCAGGTGACTCTTCATCATGCTAAGGCTGGGCCCTGTCCCAGTCCCTATTGTCTGTGCCTCACCTTCCCCAACCCAGCCTTCTGGAAGCTTCCTTGGTCATACTTCCCTAAACAGGCCACACAGCCACTCCTCTCTGGTCTTTCCACGTCCCTGGACCACCACCATGGGCCAGGGGCCAGGTCCCTGCCACTCAGCCCCTGTATGTCTCCCTGCATCTTTCCTCATTGCTTCTCCCTTCTGCATCCTCCCAGGAGCCTGGAGTTCTGTGGGCTTTAGCTTCAGCCAACAAGGCCCTGAGAACCCTAGAGGTCCTCTCTGCTTTCTGCCCAACCCACAACTTCACTGAGGCAAAGAAAGAGTTGGCTTTTCCTTTAATGAAGAAAAGAGAATAGAGAAAATGAAAAAACTTTTTAATAGCACAAACCAGTGTTTCAAAATATTATAGAGCCACACTGAAATTCTGTGATATTCATGGTATGCTTACTTAATGTCAGACATCATAGTTTTACTCCTTTAAAACAGCCCCAGGTCCTAGGCATGGTGGTGCATGCTTGTAATCCCAGCATTTGGGAGGCTGAGACTGGAGGATCCAGGTTCTCGGCCAGCCTCAACGACTTCGTGAGGCTCTCCGCAATTTAGTGAGACCCTGTTTCAAAATAAAGAATAAAAAAAAACTAGGGCTGGGGGTGTAGCTCAGAGGTAGAATGCCCCCAGTTTCCATCCTCAGTACCGCAAAAATAAATAAATAAAATAAAACAGCCCCAGGTTTCAGCCTCGTGGTGTAGCTCAGTGGTACGGTGCTTGCCTAGCATGCTCAAGACCCTGGGTTTGATCCCCAACCCCACAAAAACTAAAATACAATAGTTTCATTTAATAGATGGACAAACAGGAGCTTAGAGTGCTCATGCCCTTTCCCATATCACTCAGCTAGTAAGAAGTAGAGCTAGGATTTAAACTCAAGTCTCGACTGCACAGCCTCTCAATTCAACAGCATGGCCCTCCTCAACTTAGTGAGACCCTGTTTCAAAATAAAGAATAAAAAAATAGGGCTGGGGGTATAGCTCGGAGGTAGAACGCCCCTGAGTTCAATCCCCAGTACCAAAAAAAACAAAAAACAAACAAACAAACAAAAACAAAGAAAGCAATATCCACCACATACCAAATACCTCCTGACTCTCTTTAATGTAACATGTACCTTCTCCTACACTGCACTTTTACCTATGCTATGCCTCTGCCCAAGTTCCCTTCTCCCTCTTTAATGCCTTGGGTTCTCCTTCAATTTTGCTTAGAAGATATATCCTGTATGAAGCTTTCCCTTATCTCTCCTATTGCAACATTTAGGAATGAACTTGGCTGCAAGTAACAGAAAACTTGATTACAATAGATTAAATGAATATCAATTTATTCTTCCCACAAAACAAGAAGTCCAAGGGTATGTGATATGAGTTCATTAAAGATCACTACAATTCATTTGGCCTTTTCCTTATGGCTGCAAGTTCATGAATCATTATACGTTATACCCAATATCAAAGCAGGAAGAAGAGGAAGGGGGAAAGTAGTGGCAGCAGATTTTTGCTCAGGCCCGATTCACTAGAGCTTTATTATATAGCCCCCAGCTGCAATGGACTGCTGAGAAACTGAGTCTTGCACTTTACTATCTGTATAGTAGACAAGAAAGTCAACCCGAGGCTATTGAGTCAACCCACATTTTCTATAAGATCCCCTCCTCCCCCCCACACACACAACCTCAGCACAGTCTGCTCCTCAATCTTGGATGATCCCAGTGGGCATTTCCCTGTCCAGAGATGGCTTACCTATACGCCACCCTCTCCAGACTGTGAGCTCCAGGGTAGGAATTTTGTCTTGTTTATCTTTGTAACTCTTTTAGAATGTATGTTGCAGAAAAAAAAAAAAGACAGAAAAAAATAAAAATTATATATGGGGAAGAGAGGATTATGCAAATGTGCTGAGGTGGCACCTTCATGGTGTTTGGGTGAAATCGTTGAGAATTCTTCATACTGTCCCTGTAAGTTTAAAATTATTTCTAAATAAAAGCAGTTAAACACTGAGATTATCCAAAGACCTCCAAATAGCAAACTTATTTATGAACTCAACACATGCCACCTAGCACCTCCAGAAAGAAGAGGGTGGAAACCAAACAGGGACAGAGGGGTTACCAGAGCCCTGCCCCCGGGGACATAGGCCCTAAGTCTCATTTCAGGCTGGTTTTCAGAAAAGGAGATGAAAAAAAGAGGAAAGTGGAATGAGAAAGAGGAAGAATGGGACAGGAGGTCCCAGGGGTTCCGGGCCCCTAGCTATGTCCTACCTCCCACCTGCACCTCCATGTCATGAGCAGATGGGGCAGTGCAAAAAGAGTGACCAAAGTGGACATGGAGGCCAAAGGTCACTGCAGGACAGTGAGGCATTGTCCCTGTGCATCTAGAGATCAGGAATGGTTTGCTTTATAAATGCAGTTTTAAGGAATCATTTAATAATGAAGAGGACTTGTCCAAAAATTTAAAGCTTAAAAGCTTCATGATATTGGATTTGGCAACGATTTCTTAGATATGACACCAAAAGCACAAGTAAAGAAGGAAAGAAAGAAATAAACTAGACAATATCAAAATTAAAAACGTTTGTGCATCAAAAGACACATCGACAGAGTGAAAGGGCAATGGGAGAAAATATTTACAAATCATGACGATATAATATCCAGAATTTATAAAGAATTTCTACAACTTAACAACAAAAATAAAATGGATAAAGGATGTGAACGGAAGTGATTTAGTCAAAGGAGGCAAACTAAAGGCCAACAAGCATGTGGAGTGATGTTTAACATCACTAATGATTAAAAAAATGGAAACTTCACACCCCTGGGATGACTGCTGCCAGAGAAGGAAAGTGTCGGGAAGGAAAGAAAGGGAGGGAAAGGAAGCAGAAAAAAGGAAGGAGCAAGAGTTGGCAAGGATGTGGAGAAAGCGGACATCTCGTGGATCCTGAGAGTCAATGTGAAGTGTTAGGGCCACTATCAAAACTATGTCACATAGTGAGACCCTGTTTCAAAATAAAGAATAAAAAATAGGAGCCGGGTGTGGTGGCGCACGTTTGTAATCCCAGCATTTGGGAGGCTGAGACCAGAGGATCTGGGTTCACAGCCAGCCTCAGTTACTTAGTGAGGCTCTCTGCAACTTAGTGAGATCCTGTTTCAAAATAAAGAATAAAAAATAGGGCTGGGGGTATAGCTCAGAGATAGAATACCCCTGAGTTCAATCCTCAGTACCGCACACAAAAAAAAAAACAACAGCATGACACTTCCTTAAAATATTAAAAATGGAGTCGGGCATGGTGGCGCATGCTTGTAATCTCAGCATTTGGGAGGCTGAAACCAGAGGATCCAGGTTCGCGGCCAGCCTCAGCTACCTAGTGAGGCCCTCCACAACTTAGTGAAACCCTGTTTCAAAATAAAGAATAAAAAATAGGGCTGGGGGTATAGCTCAGACGTAGAATGCCCCTGAGTTCAATCCCTAGTACCAAAAAAAAAAAAAAATTAAAAATGGCAATAACACTTCTGGGTGTGTACCCAAAAGAAGTGAAAGCAGAGCCTCATACAGATATTTGTGCACGCATGTTTATAGCAGCATTATTCCCATAGTCAAAACTTGGAAGCAACCAAGTGTCCATCAATGGAGGAATGAACCAACCAAATGCAGTGTGTACATTCAATGAGGTATTAGTCAGCCTTAAAAAGAAGGGAATTATGCCCCTGAGTTCAATCCCCAGTACCGAAAAGAAAAAAGGAATTCTGACTTATGCCACAAAATGGGCAAACCTTAAAGATGCTATGAAAAGTGAAATAAACCAGTCACAGAAAGGCAAATACTATATGATTCCACTTATACAAAGCACCTAAAGTAGCAAGACAAATCAAAAATACAGAATGCAGACTGGCAGTTTTCGGGCACTGGGGGAGAGGAAGGACAGGGATTTATTGTTCAATGGGTACAGTTTGTTTTGGAAGGTGAAAAGGTTTTGAAGATGGAGGTTAGTGATGGTTTGTACAATAATGTGAATTTACAGGATGCCTCAGAGCTATACATTTAAAAATAGTTAAAATGGTAGTGTTCTGTTATATATAGCATGCAATAAAAAATTAAGGTTGACTTATAAATAAAAAGGACTATATTGTCAGGCATAGTGGTGCATACCTATAATCCCAGTACTTGGGAGGCTGAGACAGGAGAATCACAAGTTCAAAGCCAGCCTCAGTAACTTAGGGAAACCCTCAACAACATAGCAAGACCTTGTTTCAAAATAAAAAACAAAATAGGGCTGAGGGTGTAGCTCAGTGGTAGAATGCCCCTGGGTTCAACTCCCAGTACCAAGAAAGAAAGCAGGCCAGAAATGCTGGGAGCAGCATAACACCCACCTCTGTTTGTCCCGTTCCCCAGGGGCTCAGGACACCTCTGGGGTAAGCCAGTGAAAGGCTTCCTGGCCCACCTGCTTTGCAGTCAGGCTGTCTCTACTGGTACCCTGTGGCCCAGGGCTCCAGGGAGGTACAGGCAGCATTTCCCCTGATCAGAGACATCCAGGGGCCCTGAGGAGAGGAAGAAAATGAGACCATAGCAGTAACAGCACATCATGTGGTCATTTCACAGCTGCCCTTTGCCCGTGAGGGCCCTGGAGTCCATTCTGTCTAACTGAGACTGCAGCGGGGAGATAAGAAAGAACCTTTTCTCCCACCTTTGTGTGGCTGGGACTTGGCCACCCCGCTGTAACTTAGGCTCCCAAGTGCTTAGTTCCCTGCAGCCCCTCATGGGCTCCTTTGCTGGGGCTGCCTCCCTAGGCCTGCTCCGGGGTCTCCTCAAGGTCCCTTCTGAAGACTAATGAGAGCAAGTTTAGCGGCCTCTCAGTGCGGGTCTGCAGATTCACACACCCCTCTGCCTGCAACTGAGGGAGGACGCTGGGGGAGGCCTCTGCCCGTAGCCCCAGCACTGCTGAGGAGCCCTCCATGGGCTCTGCGACAACTCCCTGGCACCAGTCTACACACCAGGCATCCCTTTGGCTGCTGAGATTCCCAGATGGGGCCAGAGAGTGCAAGCCAGACATGAGGTGCCTGAGGCCCTGCTGTCCTCTCCTGCAGAGCTTTCCCCAGGGCAGGTGGGGCCCAACTAGCAGGTGAGTGAAATTACTCCCCCTTCCAGGGACTTCCTTCCAGGAACTTCCTCTCTCTCCTTCGCAGCTGTCCCTCTCTGCATTCCATGTGTGAGTGTGTGTGTGTGTGTGTGTGTGTGTGTGTGTGTGTGTGTGTGTTTACTGGGAGTTGATCCCAGGGGCATTCTACCTCTGAGTTATGCTCCCAGCCCTTTTTATTTATTTATTTTATTTTGAAACTCTCTAAGTTACTGAGAGCCTTGCTAGCATTGCTGAGAGCCTCACTAAGTTTCTGAGGCTGGCCTCAAACTTGCCATCCTCCTGTCTCAGCCTCCCAAGTACTGGGATTACAGGCACATGCTACTACATTCAGCTCCTTCTCCTCTCTAACAACTGAGGTTCTCACAAAGACAGTAATGCCCATTTGGAACCTGGTTCTGGATAGGCACAGCTTTGGGCACACACATCCTATTCTTCCTTCCTCCTGCTGTCTGGCTGGTCCTGGTTTACCATGAAGATCACACTCTGCATTGACTGGAGCTTTCCTCTCTGCCCCTTAGAAAGCAGAGTAGAATTTTCATTGTTTAATTGGTTTCCTTTCAAGGCTGGGGTGACTGACATATTAAGGTGATGTTTCTACAGGGGTGGAAGATACCGGACCACCATGTCAGACTTAGCTGGAGGGAGGCTAGCAAAGTACCCCCTTCACCCCCCCGTGACTGAGAGCTGCTAGTCATGCAGGAATCCATCCTGTGACATCTTCCTCTGGTGCTGCTGTGCACACACCAGCTGGGAACCACTGGTCTATGGGTGGAGTGACATTTCCCAGGGCTGCCTGCTCCTGGCGCAGCCACCAGCGACAGTGAGACCTGTCACAGGAAACACACACACTGGGGTAGGTTTCATCTGAACACAATCTGGGGAGAGTCAGAATTCAGAGCCCACTCACCTTATGCTTTTTCTAGGAAAAAGGAAAAAAAAAAAAAGCAATGAATAGCACAGGATTAAGATCGTACCCATATTGAGCAAACATTCCATTTTACTTTGAAACAGTGACTGGTGTGTGTAAATGAGGCATTAAGAAGCACTTAGATAAGATTTGCCTATCTCTATTCCCAAATGGAGTTGATATCAAGCTCTGCTTTCATAAACCTATGCTTTTGAACCTCATATAATAATAACAGAACATGATCTGAACAGATTGCAGTTTCATGAAATCTGTGTTTGGATTCTGGGGCATTGAAGTACATCCAAGAGAAAGATTTGAGTTCCTTCCTGGCCATCTGATTAGTTGATCCCACCAAACAGAGGCCTCCAGGTAACACTGGCTTAGTAACCTGGTCACAGGAAGCCCAGACGCAGGGTAGAGGAGCCCCGTATTGACTGTCTGAGGCGTCTTGATAAAGAAGTAAAACAGTGTTAACCATTCCCACAGTGCTTTGTCGAGACAGGTCTTGCCCTGAGTGCATTGTAGGCAGTAATGTTTAATTCTCACGGCAGGTGCTATTAAGATTGTTGCCAATTTACAGATGGAGAAACTGAGGCATGGAGAGTTTAGTAACTTGACCTGAGTCACTAAGTAGTACGTAACTGGTCCAGGGCTCAAACTCTGGGTCATGTCCACAGCCCAGTTGTGCTAGGGCAGTGGGTTAGGTTGCAGACAGGCCAAAGAAAGTGCCCAGAGACAGCACAAGAAACATGGTTTATTTTGTGTGTGTGCTTGGGATTGAACCCAGGGACATTCTCCCTCTGAGCTATACCCCTAGTCCTTTTTTATTTTGAAATAGTCTATCACTAAGTTGCTAAGGGTCTTGCTAAGTTGCTGAGGCTAGCCTCGAATCTGTGATCCACCTGTCTCAGACTCCCAAGAACTGGGATTACAGGCTTGCACCATCACACCCAGCCAAGACATATGGTTCATTGGAGAAAGCTTATAAGAGATCATCGACTGCTCCAAAAAGAGTTCAGTGGCGACAGGCTGACAGAGGGCACCTCTGCCCCTTATGGTGCTCTGCCAAGCAGCGCCTCCTCTCCCTCATGGTGTTTTGTCCAGTGGTAGCCGGCTGAATGAGAGTCTCATATCCATATCCATTCCCACTCAGAGAGGGGGTTGGGCTGCAGCAGCAGTGACGTCATCGGCATCGGCTTGCTTGGATTGCTTGTATGTCCAGCACCCCAAGGAGCAACCGTCCTGGTGCCCATGCAGGAAAGTAGCTCTCTACAGATAACATGAGCTCTGCCCTGGCTCCCAGTGGGCAGGAGAGAAAGCCAGCGGCCTTCAAATAACATGTGTCTGGACCTTCCTGCCCACGCTTGCTCTCATTGGTCCCTTAACTTGACTAGGTTTTGGGAATAGGAAGGAGACATTCAGGGACATAGTGTTTTACCGCCCC
>PVLC010003508.1:76598-96495 GCA_004027655.1 Graphiurus murinus | reverse complement strand
CTTAATTCTTTGTGACTGACTAATCTCACTTAACATAATGTTTTCCAGTTGCATCCATTTCCCTGCAAAGAACATGATTTTATTCTTCTTTATGGCTGAGTAAAATTCCATTGTGTACATATCCCATAGTTTTGTAATCCATTCATCTGTAGTTGGACATCTTGGCTGCTTCCATAGTTTGGCTATTGTGAATTGAGCTAGCAGCTACTTTAACTGGGTGCAGTGGTACATGTCTGTAATCTCGGTACTTGGGAGGCTGACACAGGAGATTTACAGATTTGAGACCAGCCTCAGTAATTTAGCAAGACCCTCTGCAACTTTGTGAGACTATATCTCAAGAAAAAAAAATGCCAGGTGTGGTGGCACATGCCTGTAATCTCAGAACTTGGGAGAGTGAGACAGGAGGATTTCAAGTTTGAGGACAATCTTAGCAATATAGTGAGACTTTCAGCAACCTAGTGAAAACTTGTTTCAAAACAAAAAATACAAATAGGGCTGGGGGTGTAGCTCAGAGGTAAAATGCCCCTGGGTTTAATCCCCAGTGCCATGAAAAATAAAAAATTAAACGAACTGGGGGATGTAACCTGGAAATACAATGTCCCTGGGTTTAATACACACACACACACACACACACACACACACACACACACACACACACACACACGGAAGCAAAAGAAAGAGAAGAAAAAGAAGAAAGAAGAAAACCAGAGCAAACAGAATAGCAGCTACTTCAATTCACAACTCCTTGAAGACACGATACTTACTATAGGATGCAGCACAAGCACTTTATATGTACTTCCCATTCATTTTCTTATAGAATATTTAAAAAAATGTAGCCAACTAAAGGTATTCAACAAAATCAGTATCTTTTACTGCTTTCTCAAGGACATTCTTACATGAATCAATTTCCTTTCTGCTATGAGCATGTGGAGACGAAGAATACAGTGACTACAGCAACTTTGCTGCTGCTGCCTGGCGTGTGCTTAGCACCCGTGGTTTTACTTTCCATGGCTTCCGCACCATCAGTGCAAATATTAGTACAGTCAGAAGACAAACAATGTCTTGGCATTCTTATGAAGTTTTTTTTTTTTTTTTGCTTTTTATACTTTCATTGGTACATTATAATTCTACATCATAGATTCAAAGTGATACATTCATACATGTGTCCATCACTTGTATTTCTCATGGAATATTTTTGACTTTGTGAACCTTTAGAAAATATTTAAGGGATACTCAGGAGGCCACAGACCATGGTGTGAAGACTGCCAGGGTAGTTCCACATTT
This sequence comes from Graphiurus murinus, assembly GCA_004027655.1. Lineage (NCBI taxonomy): Eukaryota > Metazoa > Chordata > Mammalia > Rodentia > Gliridae > Graphiurus > Graphiurus murinus. The sequence goes on along the minus strand of PVLC010003508.1, from coordinate 95,211 downwards.
TATAAGCATCTCTAATCTCCACCAGATGTCTCTCCTGGAGGGGTAGGAAGAGCCAATACCTTATCCACCGGCTGAGGCCTCAGACTTCTGGAAAATCCCCAATTCTTCCCACTAGTCTTTTTGTACTAAGTAGGAGGGGTTGGCATCTAGACAGTGGCTGATGGTAGCAGGATCGGCCCTGGAGAGGGTGTTGGTGTTGTTTCTTAGGGGTTACTGATTGTCTCTTTTCTCAAGTGTAGGGTCCCTCAATAATTAGTTCAGAAGCTCTGAATTTTGCACTGGGGTTCAAGAAGTCACAAATGAGAATTCTGTTTTCCAAGGGAGTTCCTGGCTCTATTTAGCACAAGTTAAATATCACCCTGTATTAATTTGCTAGGCTTGCCATGAAGAAATGCCACAAATGGGGTGGCTTACAACAACAGTTTTGTTATTGTTGTTGTTTTGTTTTCTGTTTGGTACTAGAGATTGAACCCATAGGCAGTCTACCTCTGAGCTACACTTCCAGCCCTTTTTATTTAATATTTTGAAACAGGGTCTTGCAAAGTTGCTGAGGCTGACTACGAACCCCTGATTTTCCTGTCTCGGCCTCCCAAATACTGGGATTACAGGCACGCACCACCATGCCCAGCTAACAGGTATTCTTTTTCCCCCTCTCATAGTCTGGAGGCTAAAAATCCATGATTAATGTCAAATTCAGTTTCTGGTGAAGCCTCACTTCCTAGCTTCCCAATATGTCTCCACGAGGCCTTTGTCTGGTTTGCATGGTGGGAGGTGAGGAGATCTCTGGTGATAAGGACATTAATTCTATAGTATTAGAGTCACTTATGACCTAATATAACCAGGTAATAACTTCCTAAAAGACCTTATCTCCAAATATAGTCACATTGGAGTAAGAGCTTCAACATGTGAAACTGGAAGGTGATACTATTCAGCTCACACTTCCCAAACCATGTTGCTCTTTGGGAAAAACAATATAACTCAGGATGCAGCTCTGAAGGTGTTTTCATTGCAACCCTCTGTTAAGTCTGTTCAGAAGGCCAGATATGCTCCCGAAGAAGTGAAGAAGCCAAGCAGGACAAGTGAAAAGCTCTCTAAGGACAACTGTGGCTCTTCATTTTAGTTTCTGTGTTTGGCTCTCTGTACACAGTGTGTGTCAACAAATATCACTGACCAACCAATGGAAGGCCTAGAAGACAAATTGGATGCACTTGGTGGTGGAAATGTTCTCATTAGGAAAGTCTGAGCCAGCACACGTGGATTTCTTGGGGGATCAGTAGGGTTGTTGTCTACAATGTGAGATTACATATGGCTCCTCCCGCCCTTCCTCACTCTTTCCCTCTCTCCCTTCCTTCACTCTTTCCTTATTCTCTCTTTTCGTTTTTTGTTTTTGTTTTTGTTTTTTGGTCCTAGGGATTAAACCCAGGGGCATTCTACCTCCAAGCTACACCCCCAGCCCTTTTTTATTTTGAAACAGTGTCTTACTAAGTTGTTAAGGGCCTTGCTAAGTTGCTGAAACTGGCCTTGAACCTGTGATCCTCCTGTCTCAGCCTCCCAAGCACTGGGATTACAGGTATTTGCCATCATGTTCAGCTTCATGTACTTTCTTGCTATGTGATTTTGGACAAATTAACTATAGCTTCATTTTTTACCTTTTGTGAATGAAAATGACAAAATATCTAATATTCCTTATGCAGACCTAATAATCTAATACTGTATGTTGAAGTATATTTTGTACCATGCCTTTCAGATTTAATTTCAGCTTTAAAAAGTCAACCTGAATAAAGAAGTGCTCACTGGAGTTTGGGAAGTGAGTGGGTGGATAAAGGGAGGATGAATTGGTCTGTACACTCTGTATGAATGTGTTGCAATATCACACTGAACCCCACTATTATGTAACGTAACACATATTAATAAAAATAATTTAAAATAAAATTATTGAACAGCTGCCAGCTGAAAAACAAGTTTTACTTTAAATACAGTAATTAACTTGGAGGGCTTTCAGCAAGTGGGGGCATCCCAACAGTGGCAGGAGAGGGAGAATCAGGCCTAGAGTCAGTGATACCTCTCCGGTCCTCTCATGCCTTCCTTGAACCTCACCTGCCCTTTCCTACATCTCGCCTGCTTTCCTTCCTTGCACATCATCTCAGAATCTGCCATTCCTGCCTGTGGCATCTCTGGGGTGGTTTCATTATTTTTATTTTTTGTACTAGGGATTGAACTCAGGGGCATTCTACCTCTGAGCTACACCCCCAGCCCTTTTTAAAATTTTTTTTTGTTTTGAAACAGGGTCTCACTAATTTGCTGAGGGATTCATTAAGTTGCTGTGGCTGGCCTGGAACCTGTGATCCTCCCGTCTTAGCCGCCCAAGTACTGGGATTATAGGCATGCACCACCATGTCTGGTGGTTTCATTGTATTTCCCCAGCTCATTATGGATACTACTGCTTTGGAATCACCTAAGGTGATTGCTAAATGTGCAGTCTATATACTTTTGGATGCTGATTTCTGGCCCTTCTTTTTCAGACCTACTGGAAAAAAATCTCTGATGCTGGAGTCAAGGAGTTTCTTTTGTTAACAAATCCTGGGTGACTCGGATGCACATTTAAGTTGGTGCAGGATGGCCCTAAGCGCTTTGTGTCTCAAGCTCCTCATCTAGAAAAAAGCATATCTTCATTCAATGTTGTCAGATGTATAGCATTGAAATGATAAATTGCAATTATTTTCCACGATTTACCCTCAAACAAATGTCATGAGGGCTGAACCTTTACCCTCAACCAAGAAATAGGCTTATTTATTCTTTATTTTTTAAAAATTAAATGTATAGGTACATGGTGGAGAGAGATCAATGGATAGAAACCACACTTTATTTTTGGTAACAATTTCCTGCTACTGAGAAATGGAAATATTCACTATCTTGTTCTGGCCAAAATGTTGGCTCATTGATGAATTCCTTTGAGATGCAGGGCACAAGATGGAACTAACAGAATCTACAAACATGCAAAGAAAAAAAAAAAAAAGAAAAAGGCTGTCTGTTGAAACAGCACAAGTGTACTACTTAGGAAGAAGGGGCACGTAGAGAGTGGCTGACAGCCGGCCAGGGGCTGTACAGACAGAGGGACGCAGTTAAAGGAAACTGGATCCCAGTAAATGGTTTGCCTGTGGAATCGTTCTGTTCTCATTATCATCGCCAGATGACAGCTAGGTCTTCCTTGGCGCGATGCAGCTGGCCCTGTGCTCACAGAATGATCAATTTTCCTGAAGCGAATTCCTGTGCTGCCAGAAGCCAGGGACGGTTTCCAGATGCCTGCCGTTCCCCCCACTCTAAAGCCCCACTTTCCTTGGGTGATGACCCATGTGCTGAGTTTTTTAGCCTGGACCCAATTTCACATAATTTTTATTATTTCAACAGAATGAACATATTGCTAAATCAAACATAATTGATTATCAGTCATGAGACTATAAATATTTGTTATGTAAATAAATTCACAAATCAGAATAAAAATCACCCTTGTCAGATCAGACTTTCTAAATTTTGAATCAGAATTTGTGATCATCTAAAAAGTCAGGTGAAAGATGGAAGTATTTTTTGGTCCTAAAATGTGTAAGAGCTACTCAATGAACAAATCAAATGAACATAGGCCAGTCCTGTCTGCTAAAGACAGCATTGATTTGTGTACATATGTATGCTTTTTCAAAAAGTGTTTCTTATTAACTGCTCTTAGAGTGTTAATCTCCAAAAGTATGAGCTAAATCAAACTTTTTCCTTATAAAGTAACCACCCTCAGGTATTTTATTTTAATGACACAAAATGGACCATGCCATGGTCCCTGTTGATGTTCTTGAATATTTTTTCTGTTTTACTGGATAGTTTAGATAACCATGATGTCTGAACCAAAAATTAGAATGTCTGATCTGACAAGGACTATATTTTCCTGTTTTGTGCATTGGCGCATTTGAAATGAATCACATTTTTCTTTTTTCCTGTGTCTTGGATAAGGACATGTGGTTCTTGGTTTTTGTGGATCCCTGTTGAAGTGACAGTTGGTTGTCTATGTGGCCCCAAAGCTCTGAAACTTGCTGATGCCATGCTGTATGCCACATTTGGGACACAGAAATATCTGTGCAGTTATCCCTGTCCCCTTTTGCTATAATTATTCTCCTAATAGCAGAACCTCTTTCCAAGTGGGCTCTGCTAGAAATAAGAAGGCAGGCCTTACTTCTCTTTTTTCTTCCATCCTAAGGCCAAAAGAATGCTTCTTATATCTAATAGGCAGAGTTAGTATCCTCCTGCCAAATCTTTGCCCAAGACATCGTGTCTACATCCCTAATCTCCCCACTCCAGAACACAAAACTCAAAGAGGCGTACTTTTTAATCCTGTTTTCTGCCCTGCCAAAATCTTCCCTTGAGGTGGCCAACTGGCTAGGTCCTGGCAAACAACGAACATATTATAGCTTAATATTTCAGAAGTAATACACTACCTTTTTACTTAAGGATATCTAAAATTTCCCTGGTATATTTTTTTCCAAGTGTCTTTCCTCCCTCTTGATGCATACTCTAGAAACTAGGAACAGATCTGCCATCCTCATGAATCTTGCAAATAGAATCTATTCACCTCTGACTCTGGTAGAAACCCTTCCAAGAAGCCACTTTCTTGCTTTTGGTTCCTTTTGCAGAACTCAACATTTTTGAGAGAAAACCTAAAAACAAGATTGTAAAATGTTATAGGTTGAAATTTTGTCCCTCCAAGATATATGGTGAAGTCCTAACCCATGGTACTTCAGAATGTGACCTTATTTGAAAATAGGGTTATTGCAGATAGGATTAGGTGAGGTCACATGGGAATAGGGTGGACCTTTAATCCAATATGACTGGTGTCCTTGTAAGAAAATGGCCAGATGAAGATGGATAAGTGGCATGATGCATCTATAAACTAAGAAACACAAAAAGTTCATTAGCAAATCATGTGATGTGAGGAAGAGGCAAGGGAGAATTCTCCTACAGATTTTAGAGAGAACATGGCCCTGCTTGATTTTGAACTTTCAGCCTCTGAATAAATTTCTGTTGTTTTAAGCTACCCATTCTGTGGTACTTTTTTACTAGCCCTAGAAAACTAAGTATTTTTGGCTTAAAAAAATTGAGGTTGTGATGGCGGGTGCAGCTCATTGTTGGAGCATGTAACTTAGGATGCTTGTGGTCCTAGGTTCAATCACCAGCACCAAAAACAAAACAAAACAAAAAACAAAAAACAACATTTTTTTTGAGGCATAATTTTCAATAGTAAAATACATAAAGTAGAAAACAAAAGTTTTAAGAATCTTGTTCAATTTTTTATATGTGCACTTCAATACTTTTTCACATAGTCCTGTGTAACTAACATCTAGATCAATGAACTATGTCCAGGACCCCGCAATGCTCCCTTGGGGCTGATTCCTGGTCAATACCTTCTTCTCAGGCCCCACGAGGTACCTACCATTCTGACTTCTATCATTCTCTATTAGTTTTGCTTATTCTTGAATTTTTACCTAAGTGGAATCATAACTGTGTACTCACTAGTCTCTGGCTTCCTCTCTGTACCATAATGCCTACAGAATTAATTCCTGCTTTGCTGTCTGTACCTGCAGTTCATTGGCTTTGGATCTAGGGATGACAGAGCTCTCCATGCTGCTTCAGAAAAAGATGCTCTCCCTTTTCATTTTGCTATGTAGAGTCTACCATGGGGTGATTTGATTTTATGATTTTGTTACATGATTTTCATGAACTGGAAATGATGGAAGGTGTCCACATAAGAGAGTTGCAATGACTCTGGTTTTTAAAAACCAGAAGTATATTAAATATACTTGTGCCAAGCCGGGCGTGGTGGCGCATGCTTGTAATCCCAGCATTTGGGAGGCTGAGACCGGAGGATCTGGGTTCGTGGACAGCCTCGGCTACCTAGTGAGGCACTCTGAAACTTAGTGAGACCCTGTTTCAAAATAAAAGAATAAAAAATAGGGCTGGGGGTGTAGTTTGGAGGTAGAATGCTCCTGAGTCAATCCCCAATACCACAAAAAAAATTATACACACACACACACACATATATATACACACACACATACTTATATATATATACATATATAGAGACACACACACACACACACATATATATATATATATACACACATACTTGTGCCTAGCATTTGCTACTTGGTAGAATGGAATTAGGATTTCCCAGGCTACAGAACTGTAAGCAATGACTTTCTGTTGATTATATATTTCACGATCTAAGGCATTTTGTTGTAGCAGCACAAATGAACAGAGGTTTTCTAGCTATTTAAATTGTGAATGTTTCAAAGATGGGTCCCAAGCCACAATTTCAGATGAGAACTGAACATGGAGAATAGAGACGAATGTGTCCCCATGGAAGCCCAGGGATCTGAAGATTTGGGTGTGAGAAAAGAAGGTACACTGTCTCTGAAGGTACTTCCTAACTGGATGGGGGCTGTGCATGTTTACTCTGTCATCTCCGATGTTTCTTGTTTTTGGACTTTTGTGTGTGTGTGTGTGTGTGTGTGTGTGTGTGTGTGTGTGTGTGTGTGTCTCATGTCTCTTAGAGATGAAAGCAGATGTCTGGTTTGGTGAGACTTTGTTTCACCATCTGGTGTTCACTACAGTCCTGTGAAATTTATTGGTTTTGTTCTCATCTGTCCTCAAATTTAGTGCATTGCCACTTAAGGTCAACATTTTAATGGAATTTTGCAACAGAATAAAAAGAGTCCTTAATCTTTCTCTTTTGCCCATCATGTGTATCTCTTAAGCTTTCTCCTCCTCCCATACACACACACACACACACACACACACACACACACACACACACCCCTAATGCCAACCCTACGGAGACATTAAAGGCCAAAATTTACTAAAGCTCATCTAGGAAATCTGAATTTCAGGCTCCTTTCCTTCCCACTTAATTTTTTCATCAACTATCCTTCAGATTAAGACTAAGAAACCATCAAGCCTGTCCCCTCCCCCTTTGGGCTCTGTTTTGTTTGTTTGTTTCCAGCTATCATGAACTTACTGTCCTCATCTCAGTAGATATATTGATTCTCATCCATTTTCTTATTAGGCAGAGACTGAGAGACTGGCCCATGAAACATGGCACAGGGTTATACTGCAAAGAGATGCCTGAAGACTAAATGCATGTATTTCAATATGTTCCTACCCTGCAAATTCTCAAGAACCATGGTGCAGTGTCTACCTTGGCTGTGTGGTCACGAGCTCAGGAATGGCAAGCAACTGCAAGCAACGGGCCACTAGTGACCTGGGGACTCAGTCTTAGGGGTCCTTCTTCTGAAGTCCTGCTCTAATGTGTGCTTCTGGCAATGAACCTTCTAGTTGTTGTTGAGCATTCTCCATGGGATTTAGTTATTTAGGATTCAGACGAGAGACTTGGCTTGGTCTGTTGTAGTCTTTTTTTTTTTTTCCTCCCTGTGAGTTGCATATTTGTGCTTTTACCATCAATGTCTGCTTTTGTAATCTTATCTTTTCTTTTTCCAATTGAGTTTCCAGTAAGAGTGACCGAATTTGTGGTCATATTCATGATCTAGGGTTGCCAGATTTAACAAATAAGAAATACAGTACACCCACTTAAATGAGAATTCCAGATAAATGGCAAATAAGTTTTAGTATAAGTATATCCCATACAATATTTGAGACATATTTATACTATGAGATTATCATTGTTTATCTGAAATTCAACTTTAACTGGGTGTTCAGTATTTAATCTGGCAACTTTATCCTCATGTGACTTTTTGCCTTTAGAGCTTGTCCCTACTGAATTAACCCTTTCTTAAAGAAAAACTTAGGATGGAGTGGTAGCACATGTCTACAATCCCAGTACTTGGGAGGCTGAGCCAAGAGGATCATAGGTTCAAGGCAACTTTGTGAGAACCTCAGCAATTTAATGAGACTCCATTTTAAAATAAAAAATGGAAAGGGCTGTGGTAGAATGCTTCTGGGTTCAGTTCCTCAGTACCACACACACACACACACATACACACGGAAGGAAGGAAGGAAGGAAGGAAGGAAGGAAGAAAGGAAAAGAGAAGAAAGAAAAACCCAGATCAAGCCTAGTCAGTCACTTTGCCCTGTGTGTGATTACAAGTTGTTGGTGTGAAAAGTTAAAACTTCTGAGGAGAATGCTGCTCTCTTTGTGGAATTTGACCTGCTTTACCTAACCTCTCAACTTCGTGCATGGTGTTTTTTATGTCTGGAATTGCCTCTTCCTCCAAACCTCTCTTGCTGTCTCTGTCTCTGCCTTGTCTGCCTTGCTTTGCTGCTTCTTTTAGCTTCAGGCTCAAATCTGTCCCCCCCGCCCCCCCTGGAATCTTTCCTTGGCTATTCAAATGTGAGGAAGAAGTAGTGGTCCTCTGCATGCTCAGAGTGCCCAAGACTTCCCCACCAGGGGACCTGCTTATGTGGCTCTGACTTTCTGGATAATCCAGAGTCCAGGCATTGTTACTATCACATCAGAGAGCTGGAGGAGCAGAGAAAAAGTCGGACATCCAGGTCAAGAGCAAGCGTAAGTTCTCGCACCCTCGAAGGCTCCCAGAATTCTTTGAGTGTTATCTAAGAGAGGACTGGAGTTTTGGCAGAGTAGAAGGAGAACTGTGCCAGCAAATTCTGCTTCTAATATGTGGTGACCCTAATTTTACCCCCTGGTTCGTGTGGCCTGCAAGACATGGACTGTATCTCTATCTGCCAGCTTCTTTGTTTAGAACACTCATAAATAAAGATGATGGCTAATTCTTCCTCCAGCGCTCCACAGGGCGGTTTATAGTTTCTCTGTGTAATTGAATTGCAGGCTCCCAAGGAGAGGAGAGTTTTATGGGGCAGAGGAAAATCTGATAAAATGGTCTTGTCCTTACTCGGAGCTGAGCTATGACGTTATGGCACGTAGGGTGTTATTCACCAGTAATTTTAGGAGAAATGATTTGCTTCTTTCTTTTAATAGAATTAAAACTTTTCAGATAATTAGCTACACTTTTTTTCCTAATTAAAATTGCCTGTGGTTGCCCAAAACAGTAACGATAGGGCTCTGCTTCCTGTTTTGGATTTGGGGGAAAAAAAAGAATGAATTAAGGATAATATATGGTGAACACATTCTGATGTCCCCTAGGATGGTAATTTTTTTCTCTCTGCTATTGAATGTAATACCAGCATTTACATCTTCCCATTGAGACAGTAAATGGAAGAGAAACAATGTTGTTTACAACATTTTAATATTTGTTTTGGGCTGTAATTGAAAGGGAAATCCTTGCGATAGGTGAACAGAAGCAGGGTTAAGATTCTTACTGTGAGAGGAATTAATGTTTTGCCTTCATCCCAAATCTATTTGCAAATAAGAGTTTGAGTAGGTCCAGGCTGTTTGAAAAGGAGTCTGGAAGTCTGACCCACTTGCTGCCCTCCAGGTTTTCTTAATAGGCCACATATTAGAGCCATCTGTGGGACTTTCAATCTTTCAATCCCCTGATTCCAGGGAACCACACCCAGCAAATTAAATGAGAATCACCAGGGCAGGGTACATGAAGCCCACTTTAAAAGTAAAATTTCCCAGGTGATTCTAATGTAGCCCTGTTAGATACCATCCTGGAATATATACAACTATTTGCAGACCTGGGGTGTTGATGACAGAGACGTAATTTCAGAAAAAGATTGCAGGTCTCTGAGAGATGACTACCAGGAAGGCTTGGGGGACCCAGTAGGGTGGTTGTTAGAGTCAGATAAAAAATGTCCCTTAAAGAGCTCATTTATTAATGTTTGGAGCTGATGTAATTGAGTCATGAGGGTTATAATCCCAGCAGTGGACAAATCCATTGTGACCTGGGCCAGGAGGGTGGGACTGGAGGGTGTGGGTGTTTAGGGGGTGCAGCCTTGGGGATTATATATGGTTCCTCCCCCTGCTCTCTCATGTGCTTCTGGCCTTCATGATGTAGGAGCACAGTTCATGTGCTCTCTCTCTCTCTGCGATCCTTGGTCTCTAGCCTCACATAGACTGAACCTGAAACCATTAAAAAAAAAAAATCTCCTTTCCTTTAAGTTATGTGGTCAGGTCTTTAGATTATGTCTGTCACAGTGCTGACTACAACAGTGGTGGTGGCCAGCACTCATGCCCATCACCATCCTGCCAGCTCTGTGAGTGGACCCCTGTCCACTGACCCAGCAACAGGGTCCTGCATGTCACATGCATCCACAAAGAGGCTGATGCTTTATCATAAGAAAGTCTTTTTTTTTTTCTTGATAACCTAGTGAGTGAATGTGAATTGATGGGAAAGGAAATAATGAGCTAAACCTGGCTCACTCCCTATTGCATGCATCTGTGTGTGCATGGGCGCTCACACGCATGCGCATGCTCATGTGTAAAAGGAGGAATGAGGAGGAAAGCAAGTTCTTTTTGAGGCTGCAGTTGTGCTGGGAGCTCTTTGTGACCTGGTATAAAGCAGAGGAGAAAATCTGCATTTTATAGGATGGCAGCCTCTGCGTGGATCAGGTAAGGTCACTGCATAGTGCTCTTCCTATAGTGGTTGTGGTGGAGGCTGTCAGGAGTGACAAAGGAATTGTATGGTTGTTTCTGTGGGACCTGTGGAACTTGGATGTGAAATCTCTGCTTAGCTCATCTTGGTGGTCATTGGAAGAGTGTCATTAGCTAACTTCACCAGAACCTTGTGTCATTCTCTTTGGGATTCTGGGATAATTCAGGGAAAACAGTGACTTGTTGCCTTGGAGAATCTCAAGTTTTCTTGACTGTCAGGTTTGGGGGAGGGTGATGGTACAGGCACAGAGACAACATTGCTGCTGATTTGGTTTGTTTTGAGGGAACCAAGGAAAAAAATGTCTGGGCTGAGGATGGAACGGAGATATAATAGAATCCTGAGTTAATTTGTTCAGTAACCGCATTTGATATAGCTGTTTTTCCAGCATCTCTCACTCAGTTAGTGAAGGGGTTATTCAAGTTTTGTTAGTGGAGGGTCTTATTGTGGTGATGGTGTGTTTGCATAATTGAAGCTTTAATGATCCTAAAAAAGATAAAGGGAGGAATGAAGCTGCAAATGTTGAAGCCAATAATGACCAATCTTAGAAGTTCAACATTAGGAAGATTAAAGATACCAGAATAGAGGGAGACAGCCCATTTTAGTTGCTTCAAGACTCAGAACTCAACCAACAGGAAGACACCTTATTCAAAACTGATCACACAGTCAATGATATAGAGAAGACAATATGACAACATGACCAGAATATCCAAGAAATACAGAATAATATGAAACAACTTAACTTATGAATAATAGGCATTAAAGAAGGCTTAGAAGTGCAGCAGGTAACATCTGACTGGTTTGTTGCAAATATTGTCCCCACTGTCAATTTTGTTTAGGGCTGGATGGTTTTTTTTTTTTTTTTTTTTTTTTTTTTTTTTTTTTTTTTAATTAGGATTCCTTTGTAGAGGCAGGGGAGCAGACAAGTACTGGCTCTAGAAGAGGGGGCCAATGAAATGCTTCGTTTTCGGGGTCTCCCGTACCCAAGCCAGGAATCACTGGTACAGCCGATGTAAAACACAAAGGGGGAGTTTATTAACGGGTTCGAGACCAGACTACTACAGAGCAGAGGGCAGCCCTCCACTCTAACAGCAGTAGTCCCAGCTCAAGAGAGAAAAGTTCTTTTATAGGCTAAAACCATAAGGGGACTCACAGGTGTTGGGAATAAGGGAGTTGGCCATTTCAAAAGAAGTGGTGGGCTTATTGGTCCTAGGGTAGGAAAATCTTCAGCTTGCAGAACAGAAGCTTTTCATGTGGTTCATGTTGGTTAGAGCTAGCTTGCAGGATGGTTAGGGAACTTCCACCTGTTCCAAGTTACTGCAACTAAATAAGGCAAAGGTCAATTTAAGGATGAAGAACAAAATGGAGTCAGGCCAATCCTTACATCAGCTCTCCTCCATTTTCCACAGCTGTTGAGATCAATGAGAATGAAGTGGGAAGTTTCTGCCAGGATGAGGGAAAGGATTGAATAAGGGTTTGGGACTATGGACATGATTGGCCAGACAGCATCATTTATAGCTCTGAGATCCTGAAGTAGACAGTATAAGCCACCTGGCTTTGTGACAGCTAGAATAGGTGTATTATAATATACCTATAATGAAGCCGGGCCTGGTGGCGCACGCTTGTAATCCCACCATTCGGGAGGCTGAGACCGGAGGATCCGGGTTCGCGGCCAGCCTCAGCTACCTAGTGAGGCACTCCGCAACTTAGTGAGACTCGGTTTCAAAAATAAAGAATAAAAAATAGGGCTGGGGGTATAGCTCGGAGGTAGAATGCCCCTGAGTTCAATCCCCAGTACCGCAAAAAAAAAACAAAAAAAAAACCCCTATAATGATAGGTAATTTTAGTAATATTGGGTGTATTAATATGAGTATATTAATATGTAATATAACAGTATATTAATATAATAGTATATTAATATAATAGTATTATAATAATAATAGGTATATTATAGGGGGAGTTGGCAGGGTGAAGGAGATTGGATCTGAGGAGTCTATGAATAATTGGAGTCCCTGTAATTGCTTTCATTGGAAGTAGGTATTGAGTCTGGGTGGGGAAGGCTAAGTGATCTTTTAGGGGAAATCTTAACAGGAGGATGGTGTGTGGCTACTGAAGGATGTTCACTGTCTCAAATTACAGTTTTAACTTGGGTTCTTAGGGAGTTTGGAGTGAAAGAGAGGTAAGGGCGGTGCTGGGGTGAAGAGGAGAAAAGTCCCTATCTGGGCCATGGATATATGGACAAAAATAGTGGTGTGCAGTTTAGAGAGAATGTCTCATCCCAATATGGGGGCTGGGTAAGAGGGGATTATTAGGAAGGAATGAGTAAAGGTAAATGTGTCAAAAACACTGGAAAGAGGCTGAATATCAGGGGAAGTTTGGGAAATAAAGTGTGTGTTTAGGAATAGTTGTCCTGCTTTTGAATTGGGATCCAGACTGATATATTTAAGGAGTGCCTCATGAAGGCTGCTAGGTTTTAATTTGGCTCCCATGTGTGCAGGTCATCTGCTGTGGGAATCTTCTTTATGTCTTTTAATTTCATGCGCAGGGTAAATTAGGACTCTTATAAATTCTGAGGAACAAGTCTGTAGTAAGATCACTTTGGTTACTGATATCAGTGGTGCTGTAGCAGTATCCCTGAAGCTCATCTTCCTGGGTGACCTAATGATAAATGATAATTAAGCATGTTTTCATCAAGCACTTACCAGGTCAAGGTTATATCGGTTCAGCATAAGAATCTGCGCTTGGGGAGCTTTCAATTTCTTTAGGAAAGTATTGAATATTAAATAGTAGTGTAAAAATTTTTTAATATATATCAAGATGAATGTAAGTGTTTAGGATCAACTGGGGGAAAATTGCTTGGATCCGGATTTAAGAGAGACCCTGAAGGATAAGAAAGAGAAAATGTGAATGACATAGCATTCAATGGACAGGAATAGTTAAGCAAAGGTATAGGGTTAGGAAAGAAGATGGTATATTTCAGGGACAGTGTGTAGACTATTAGCTAAATTTCCTATTAGCTTTATTTCCTAAAGCTGTCATAACAAATTACTATAAACATGGTGGCTAAAAACAACAGATTATTATTATTATTATTATTATTATTATTATTATTATTATTATTATTTTGCGGTACTGGGGATTGAACTCAGGGGCATTCTACCTCCAAGCTACACCTCCAGTCATATTTTTTATTCCTTATTTTGAAACAGGGTCTCACTAAGTTGCGGAGTGCCTCACTAAGTAGCTGAGGCTGGCTGTGAACCCAGATCCTCCGGTCTCAGCCTCCCAAATGCTGGGATTAACAGTGTGTGCCACCACGCCCGGCTTAAAACAACAGAACTTTATATTCTCTTTTTGTGGAACTAGTGACTGAACTTGGGGGTGTTCTACCTCTGAGCTCCACCCCAGTCTTCCAGTACTGGGGATTGAACTCAGAGGCATTCTACCTCTGAGCTATACCCCCAGCCCTATTTTTTATTCTTTATTTTGAAACTGAGTCTCACTAAGTTGTGGAGTGCCTCACTAGGTAGCTGAGGCTGGCCGTGAACCCGGATCCTCCGGTCTCAGCCTCCCGAATGGTGGGATTACAAGCGTGTGCCACCACGCCCGGCTCCAGTCTTCCTTTTAAAATTTTAAATAGGGTCTCCCTAAGTTACTGTGCTTTGGCCTTGAGCCTGTGATCCTCTTATCTCAGCCTCCCAAGTACTGGGATTACAGGTGTGCACCCCCGTGTCTGGCTAACAAACTTATCCTCTCTGTTGTGGAAGCTAAAAGAACTAGAACTAAGATGTTGGCGGGATTAATTCCTTCTGAAGGCATTAAAGGGAACCTTCTATGCATCTCTCTGTCTTTGGACGGTTATCTGTAATCCTTGGTATTCCTTGGCATGTAGATATGTCACTCAATCTGTCTTCACATGGCCTTCTCTTCTGTGTCTTAAATCCTTCTTTCCTTTTCCTTATAAGGACAGTGACCATTTAAGGCACACTCTAAATTCTGTCATCTCACTCAGAGATCCTTGGCTTTATTCCATCTGTAAAGTGCCTATCTTTAGATAAGATCCCATTCACAGGGCCTGGGGGCTAGGGGCTGGGACCTGGTCACAACTTTTTGAGGGACACTTTAAACTTACCATGGATAGTAAAACAGGATAAGTTGGATGGATGGGGCAGTTTTGCTTGTGTCAGGTCTTGAATTTTTTATGTGTTATAGTGGAGCTTCCAATGTAGGCATCTCAGTTATTAGTAAAATGTGGACATGTTTTGGGGAAGGATGATGGGATGGGCTCACATGGGGTTATTTGCTTTAGGTCTGAGGAGAAATCAATCCAAAGGGGAGCAGGGTCAAGGTGCATAAATTTGGGGTAAGGACTGTAGCTTGACATCAGTAATAAGAAGCGCTCTATCTATAGCCTGGGCTGATTTTCTCAGATTGGCCTTGAGCTTAACCCTTCTGGCTCCTACCAAGGCCTACAGCCAGGGACAAGGTGAAATCTCTCTACAACTGAGGCCACAGAGCAGCGCTGTGTTGTGGCACAATGGAGAGGCAGAAGGAGCAAATGGCCTCTCAGATTTTTGGAGCATTGAGAGAGGAACAAGATGCTTCAGAAGTAATAGGAACAAAAGAGCTCAGTTATTTGGGAATCAGGCTCAGGGGCCACCTGGAGTTAATGTAGTCAACATCAGGAACAAACAGACTGAGTGAAGACCCAGGTGTACAGCCATTGTTATGCTAGGTCAGGGGACACCACACCTTGTCCTCTCTGAGGTCTGCTTCTTTCTGCCTAAACATTTCTGTGTGCATATCTTGATTTTCCAACTATGCTCCAATCCTCTTGAGGAGAGTAGCTATGTTGTAGGTTTGTATCCCTTTAACAATGCTAAGCATGCAGCACACACAGTAAATTCTTTCTTATTAGCTAGAAAGAGACCACCTAACCCACTGGCCTTATTATTATTTTTTTTTTTGTGGTACTGGGGATTGAACTCAGGGGCATTCTACCTCCGAGCTACATCCCCAGCCCTATTTTTTATTCTTTATTTTGAAACAGGGTCTTACTAAGTTGCGGAGTGCCTCACGAGGTAGCTGAGGCTGGCCATGAACCTGGATCCTCTGGTCTCAGCCTCTCAAATGCTGGGATTACAAGCATGAGCTACCACTCCTGGCTGCCTTCTTATTCTTTTCAGTATCAAAGACAAACACAAATGGCAGTGTTGACAGTTTTGCTTGAAAGTAGAATAATAACTCATATCCACTGTAGGTCTTCCTAATGTCCTGTAAATTTCTGGCTCAGGCTACCGCCCAGACACACTATGGTGGTCAAGAGGTTGGGTAGGAAGGGGGAGACCTAATGAGAACCCTACAACCCACTCTTTCAGCAGTACTTATACTCTTGTCAAAAGCAACTGGAGGATGTAGTGCATAAAGATTAAATGTGATGTAATTCTAACTTTAATAAAGCCAAGACTTAGCCTGAAGTCCCTTAACATTTGGGTTCATTTAATGTTTCAGTCTTTTTCTTGGGAAAAATAGAAATAACAAATTGTTTTGGAAACTAATACATGAAAGTTCCACCAAAATCTGCATGCATCATTTGCAAACAAACAAACAAAAAAAAAGATAAATTTCATCTTGTTGCAACAATGGAATAATACAGATGATCTTTTCAGAATTGTTATAAAAATATTTGCATTTAAAACATAGCAGCTTGGTGTTTAATAATATTTCAATTAAAGAGTAGAGGAAATAGCACAGCAGGTTAACTATACTTGACAACAGTTATTGAATATTTCAAGATAGTGGGAGGATTTTGAATGTCCCCAATACAAATAAATCATACATGCCTGAGGTGATGGGGTAAGCCAATTACTCTGAGCTTATCGTCGCATATTATATACATGTTTTGCAGTTTACACTGTGTACCACAAATACATACAATGATTATATCTCAGTTAAAATGTAGTTTTTAAAGAACAAAAAATGAAGAGCACAGAAGGAGCAAGTCCATTAAAATCACCCTAATTTAGCTACTAGAGGTTTGACTGGGTCTCAGCACTGACAGTCATTTCTACCGTAATTGATATTATAAGAGGTTACCATTTTCTCCCTTAGGAGAAGTCAACTGTTTGTTCATGCAGCACTGCCCTCTGTGTCCTCTATTGCCCCTTATGTGTTGAGCTAGTGACACCTCCTTAAGCTTGTGGACCAGGAAGAAATCTTATGTAGAGGCTGACTCCAACATGGCAACCCCTGAATGCCATGCACATTGCTTTTCTTTATGAAAACTGGTTAAACAATCTTGTATGTACCTTTTTTTAAAAGAAGAAAAAGAACTAGTAGACTTCATCAAAGATACTAACTTCTTAGTTCTAAAAGCACTTGCACAGGAACCAAACTCATGTGTGTGTGTGTGATGGTAGCAATTAATAATTACTGTCACCCCTTGTCCCATGAATGAGGATGTTAAGAGTCATGAGGCTACTTTAAAAAAAGTGAGTGAATATGTGTGTGTGTGTGTGTGTGTGTGTGTATTTGTGTACTTTTATTGGTGCATTGTAATTATACATCATACTGAGGTGCAATGTGATACAAACATACATGCATACAGCACTTGATGTGATTTCCTCCAAATACCCCCCGTCCCCGTACATTAGTGAGGTAGGTAGTGATACTTTAATATATGGACATAACATTAGTTGAACTGTTTTCTTCACCAAGCCTCCTGTTTCCCTTCCCCATTTCCCTCTCCCAGTCCCCTTCCACAGTTCTACTGGTCTCTCCTCATTTATCTGAAGTCTCTTTTGTTTCCTATTTCCTCTCCAACTCCACATGAGTAAAAAATACAACCCTTGACTTTGACATTGGCTGATCTCACTTAGCATAATATTCTCCAGTTCCATCTATTTTCTTGCAAATGATATAATTTTGCTCTAGTAAAATTTCACGGTGTGTCTATATCAGATTTTCTTTATCCATTTATCTGTTGATAGGCACTTAAGTTAGTTCCAAAATTTGGCAATTGTGAGTTGGGTGCTATAAATATGGATATGTATATATCACTATTGTATTCTTTTAAAATTTTCATTGATGCATTGTAATCATACACCATAATGAAGTTCAGAGCGATAGAGACATACATGCACACAGCACTTGGTGAACTTCCCCCTGGTTCCCACCCCCTCCTTCCCCTTCCTTGTCAATGCCAATCTCAATATCATGTACAATTTTATATATATATATATACATAATATTGTATAGTTGTGTATTTTATACACATAGTATCAATTGAAGTGTTTCCTTCAACTCTCTCTCCACCCACCTCCCTCTCCTAGACCCCTTCTATCACTCCACTGTGGTTTCTCCTCCTTTGTCTGGAATTTCTTTTGTATCCCAATTTCTCTCTAGCTTCAACATATGAGGGAAACATAAGACCTTTTTTATATTTTTGTGTGACTGACTGATCTCACTTAGCATAATATTCTCCAATTCCATCAATTTTCCTGCAAATTACATATTTGTTTTTTAATGGCTGAGTAGAATCCCATTGTGTATATATCCCATAATTTCATAATCCATTCATCTGTTAATGGATACCCAAACTAGTCCCATAATTTAGCTATTGTGAATTTTGCTGCTATAAACATAGATATGCATGTATCACTACAATATTCTGGCTTCAATCCTTTTGGAAAGATACCCAGGAGTGATATAGCTGGATCATATGATAGTTTCATCCACAGTCTTCTTAGGAACCCCCACACTGATCTCCACAGTGTCTGCACCAATTCACAACCTCACCAACAATATATAAGCGTTCCTATTTTCCTCCATCCTCACCAGCATTTATTTATTTATTTATTTATTTTTTTTTTGGCGGTACTGGGGATTGAACTCAGGGGCATTCTACCTCCGAGCTATACCCCCAGCCCCATTTTTTATTCTTTATTTTGAAACCGAGTCTCACTAAGTTGCGGAGTGCCTCACTAGGTAGCTGAGGCTGGCCGCGAACCCGGATCCTCCGGTCTCAGCCTCCCGAATGCTGGGATTAC